>LJPK01001722.1:76586-103253 GCA_001430945.1 Amauroascus niger
GAGGGGGGGGGGGGGGGACTATATGTAAGCCAGGGTTTACAATCTTCAGCAATGGGGGTTGGAATTGAAGAAGCTGTCTCGTTGCTTGCAGATTTGGGGGCTAAAAGAGAGAAATTCGGGGTTGGGGGGGAAAGAGAGAGAGCGCTTGACCGACGCCATCTGCCCCCGAAAAATCGGGGCGGGCAGGGTCTTGGGTTGTAGTTATGGATTACCAGTCGCCACCGGACTCGATGCTTAGAGATATATGATTCATCCTGCATGCGATATGCTTATTTTAGACAGACTGACTGCCTTTTCACTGAAAAAAAAAAAAACAAAGGGGCTGTATTCGAAACAAGCGGGAGTGCTGCTGCATGGGGCGCAGTTTGCAGAAAACTACAAAGAAGGGATTGCCATTACAGCTAACAACCGAAGTCCCTGCTCACTTGCTAGAGAAGCCTTCATATATAGACAAATGAATTGTATCTCCGAGTCTTCGAGATTGGATGACTGTTGTTCGGTTTTCCCGACGGACCTTTTCTTCTTTCTAGCTTTCTATGTTGCTTCATCTAGCCAACCGGTTCCTGGAGAAAGTGACCTAGGAGAAGGGTATATACAAAGATGGAGGAGTGCTGTTGAGTCTCTCACAGCTTC
Source organism: Amauroascus niger (assembly GCA_001430945.1). NCBI lineage: Eukaryota > Fungi > Ascomycota > Eurotiomycetes > Onygenales > Onygenaceae > Amauroascus > Amauroascus niger. The sequence continues at coordinate 77,220 of LJPK01001722.1, forward strand.
AAGAAGGGCTCTTTTCTTGGTGTAGTTATATCCCACCTGGTTGAAGGGACATCCCACTTGTTCTGGTCAGCTTTTCTCTCAATGAATAAACCAGATTCGTCCAACAATATTCCTGAGAACCACAAGTGTCGTCTCTGTCCTTCATAGAATGATATCATTGACAGCAAACCTCCTCCTTCATTCTTGGTGACCACATCATTTCTTGCGAACCACACACTACAATCTGCTATAGTGTGAGCCAAAAATAGGCCAAGGCAAGCTGGGGCAGAGGATTGGATGAGAAAAGATGTCTTGCCATGGAAACAAAGCATCTTTTCTCCAGTGTTCCAGGGCGCTGGATAGTGAGGATGAGATAACCAATATCTATGAAAAACCACCAGGTGGGTTTGCCTAACAAACAACACAAAAACAACAACAAGCAGTATTGAGAGAGCTTTATTGTCTATGTGTACCAACTCACATTAAAATATAGGTCTATTCAGAAGGTCGTTTACTCCTCTTCATAGTCGACCCGCCTCGTCGGCCACATCTAGATTGATTCCAGACGCGTTATGCAGAAGAGTTTTCAAAAAACATCAATTCAGAATGAGTGAATCGCGTTTCTCTCTGCATTTCAACAGCGCTGAGATTAGTCGCATCTTCGACTTTGGGCGAGGCACACGCACGCGTACCATGTCCATCGGGGGCGGCAGCAGCTGCTATGGTCTATTGCAGCAACAATCAACCGGGCAAGCAGCAAACGAGAGTGGAGAAATGTTTCGCGATGACACATGCTATGTCGATGGATCAGCTACACCGATCGTGTCCTTCCGTGGGGGGGCTTCATGGCGCCATTTGGACACAGAACGCGCTGAGATCTCCCTCGATTTATTCTGGTCCAGCAAGAAGGAGAATCCGTTCCGCCCGGACATCATGCCGGTGGTTGAGCTCACGCCGCTTTTCAATTTTCGCAACTTGCGCAACCTCAAATTGACTGGTATGCTCCAGTCGTATCAGCCTTGCATCTGGCAGGCAGTATGGCTCAACCCGGGCTTGGAAGACTTGCACCTGGAGATGGCAGTTGAGCCGTGCATACGCCATACATTCTGTGGAAGCTGGCCAAAAATCAGAGGAAAGTGGTTTCCTCGAACTGCGGTTACAGTTCGAGGTCTTTACTAGTAAGTTTGAAGAATCAAGAAGGCTTTGACAGTTTGTTTTAGTGGGTATATTCAGATGCACTGACAGCATTTTCTTTTTTTTACAAATAACAGTGGCAAAGACGGACGGGGTGAATTACAACGACGCGTTGGATTCGGCGAATATCTCGACAAGCACGCAATCGGAAACGCAAAGGAAGCAGCGGCAAGCCTAGGCACCATTCAGGAAAAGCTGCCAGTCGTCAAACTCACGCTCATGGGATTCGTGGTCGACTCGGACCCCTTCTTCCTTTGGTTCAATCCACACCGCCTTCGCAGCATCGACTTCAAAGACCACTGTGTCGACGCCGGGTTCGCCCTCCCTGTCCGGATGAGCGAACATGTCATCGTTTCCTGGCCCCCGGAACACGGCATCGCAGAGCCAATGTGGGCAAGAAGAGTCCAGCTCGGAGAAGTCAAGCTCGTTGACCTGGGCGCGAAGAACAACACGGCTAACAAGAACGAAGGCAAGGGTAGAGCGCGTGTCAAGAACAACACATACGAGAGGCCTGTGTCCAAGAAGGGGAGGGAAAATGGCAGCCCGGCGATATCCAACGACTTGGGGGCGTCGTCTTCTCCTGGGCAGGGCCAGGGTGGTCGTCGAATGGGCGGAGTTGGAGGGCTGCTGAACATCGGAGGTCACTTCACCCGGAAACGGAGGAACTAGCGCCCCGGTGATTGAGCCGACTCACGTGAAAGGGTTAAACTTAACTTAACTCTTTAACTAACTAGGAGCGGGATTTTGCGGGATATTGTTTGAATGCGGGTGATGGCAGGAACAGAACTGTTCTTCTTCTTCTGGGGCATATTTAACCAGTCTACAAAGGCTGAAAGGAGGAGATTGTTCTCTCCAGCAGTTCCACTTAACTTTCTAGCTGACAAATTGTTTGCCGTGAATAAATGCTGGAAGGCCGTCTCCTCCATTTTGAAGATTGGCAATTGCAACAGTTGGTGCTGAGAAAGAATTAGGAAAGGTGAGATGGCCATGGTGAAGTTGTCTCTCTCCTAACTATCTGTAGAAATATTGTACTATAACAATCCCCTTTGGGATAAAAGAGCAAGCGTTGAGTAATTCAGAAACGCTTGGAGAATGTTTCACATAGTTAATGTACACTGCTGGAACATGAAACCACACCAAAGACCTTTGTTCACTATGTTTGCATCTCCACTGGTAACTACATAGTTACATACCTGTTTAAAATCTGTGTGTAATAGGGCATTTGGATTCAAAGAATTCATATAGGTTCAGCATACACATGATTATAGCAAGCAAGCTTAGCAAGCAGGCACATGCATGTTAGGTAGATTGTAAATCTTTTTAGACATTATCAAATGTTTACAGATCAATGTCATTTAATGAATTTTCTATGCAAAAAGAACCCGGTGATAATCGCCACCAGAGAGAATGACACCTTCATAGACACCGGCCAACCATCTTTTGCGGCCTTGGTCAATTGAACCGCGAGCACCGTTCCATCTCCAGACTTATCGCTTGTAGGGAGACAAGGCTCTTCCCTTTTTCCCTCACCATCCGCCTTCTCCGCCGATAGTTGTTCCGATCTCATCCAGTACTCTGGCTTCTCATCGTTCGCAGGTTCTTCATAATCCACTTGGCCACTGGTCTTTCCAATAGCAATGTTATAATTCCGCAAGTCCTCAATCTTCGTCCGGACAAATGCTTCCCTATCACGGTGAAAGCCAAATGTTTTGTCACCCGCCATCATACATGTGGTAGATCCTGTCGTTCGTGCCACCCTTTCTTCCACGGAGGCGGGACCATAGACATAGTTATCGAGAACATCCCAATAAATGGCATCAATGCAAAAGGGTTGCTGGATAGCGAGGTTGAACCAGACTTGTTTGTTATTTAGAGACTCTCGCATGCGGGCGGAGAGTTTTCCTGATAAGCAAGGCTGGGTGCCACTAAGCGCGAGCTTTTTCGCTTCGTGTGCTTCCAGTGTCTGAAGGAAGAGATCAAATTTGGGTAGATACGCAGACAGAAACGAATCCAGCCCTTCATCAGAAAGCCAATAATTGATGTGCTTGAGTAGTAGCCATCTTGGAGGGCTGGCTAGGAATTGTGCCGGGGCTGCGTAACAGAATTCCCAGTCAATGACGCTGGTGATTTTGAGGGTCTCTGGATCCACCAGTACATTGCCTGGCCCGAAATCGTCACAAAACAGTTTGAACGGTCCGTTGTTGTCGCTCATTGAAGTGAAAAATGGGATGACTGATTTGAACAGGTGGCGGGTAGTGTACTTTTGTCGGGCATCTCGCGAGTCCCAAACACCGTTAAGGTGTTTCTCTAAATGCACACAATGAATTTGAGCCAAATGCGCAAAGTAGTCAAGCGAGGATGAGAGTGTGTCTGTAACAAGCAGCTCCTTGGGAGCTCCGTCACGTCTCACCATCTCATTCTGCGCGAGTGTCAGCGGGCGGCGCGTAATCTGCCAGGTATTTGCGTTGTCATCAAATTCCAGAGATCCGATTTTGTCGAGATCTAAAGCCCAAAGTTCCAAAAGCACCTTGGACATTTCACCGTATAGCCTCTTTATTACGTTCTCACTGATATCGGGATTTAGCTTGACATCGTATGAGCACTTCTCCGACGCATTAGCCTCTTGGAGCAGCTCCTTCATTCGAACACCCTCAACCCAGGACATGATGATGAATGGGCCCAGCCCAGTTGGGTTTTCTTCAGCTGTCCCATGTCCGATAACCTCTGGAACCGGTATGCTCGTGTTGCGGCGGATGAACCTCATCAAGGCAACCTCGTTCTGGACCTTTTCTTCAGGAAAGACGACTTTGCCAGGAATGGGGAATCGGATCAACCAGTCGCGGCCGCCATCCTGCCAGTGGAGGCGAATTGAGAAATTGAAGGATCCGCTGTGCTTCGAGAGCAGGAAGCACTCGTTGTTGCCTTGCCTGAACGTGCCGACTAAGTTGCAGAGGGCCTCAGCATTTTTTGAAAGTCGGAAAGCCCAATCATCCAGCAGACGTTCCTGTTCTGCATGTAGTAGGCGGTCTGAAGACATGGTGCCATGTCTGGGCAAATTGTCCAGCAACGACAAGGCTCGGTTGGTTAAACTATTTAAATCTGCATCATCATAAACAACAATAATGCGCAGGGTGACCAGTCAAACCCCTTCCAACCGGAAATCTAACATATATTTGCTATCACTTAGGCATAGAAGCGATTCTCCCTTGCAAGATTTATCCAATCACAACTTTATGATTAATGACTTGATGTTTTGCCTTCTTTCGTCTACCAGTGGATTCAGCCATTCTCTGCTCTATTGCAAGTGAATCATATTACCCTCTTTGAGTTATTTTTGAGCAATGTTATGTGTATGGGATACGTGTTATTATAAGGGCAATAATGAGTGGAAGTTAAAAGTGGTTGTTTGGTGTTGATCGATTTGAGTGGAAGTACAACCCCCATCTCATCAACATTGTGAAAAATTCACCTTAACAAAGATTCTTTTATGAACATTTCAAACACTCACTGGTTTCCTGACCGAAATGAGAGGTTATAGTCTGTTTGGCCCCGATCAAATGTGAGCCGTGGCAAGTGTCGGAAAAAGACCGGGGACTGTGTTCAGTTGTTCGGCCGCAGAGCATACGATCTGACGGGTAGGAGGTTGAAGCTCTTCGGAAACCCCAGTTGTATCTCTGACTTGATCAAATTCATCCCAGCGTCTTTGAAAATTCGCCTGAATTTCTCATCCGTCCTCGTAACGCTACTGTCCAAGTCGTCGTACATATCCTTTCCATTCCGATCCGTCGACATGTTCTCCTTCAATATCAGAACCCCGGTCTCCGTAAGAGCGGTGCGGCAGCGCCTGATATACTGAACAAGTTGCAAATCTGTAACGTGCCCCACACAAAACTGAGCCCAGATCAGGTCGTATTTCTTCTCCGGATTCCAGTTCTCAATGCCCACAGTGTAAATATCCCCAATCACACCGTCTTTCTTTAGCGGCGAGTCCTGTAAGACCTGGGTGAACTTTGCTACCGGCTCAACTGCATCTACCACTTCGCAGACGTGACTGAGAAAGCCCTGCGTCACGCGCCCGACGCCCGCCCCGCAATCTGCCCCCAACTTGAGCTTTCCCTCGGTCGTGCAAGCCGGTATCAAACGACGAGTTTTGGCAAAGAAACTCTTGGACCCTTGAAGATCAATGCGGGTGTACCAGGGATAATCGCCGAGCATGGCTAGCATTCCAGCGGCAGTTGCAGGGACATCATTCCAGTATGCAATGGAGGCAGCGGGGTTTATATGGGAGTCGGCGGGCGGTTCTGGTGCATTGCCATCATCTTCGTGGGACCCGACCGCGAGTGAATTAGCAGACATTGCTGGATATCTAGTTTGGTTAGCTTGCCAGAGTGTAGTTAAATAACTCGGGATGGGGAGATATCTGGAGCAACGTTCCTTCATCCAAACTCTGAAATTTCTGCCCTCACATGACAGCATGTGACCCGATAAACTTACAATTATTGGCAGAAGGGCAAGAAGCTTACAACAGTTTTTGGCTTGGTGGACATGAAGTGTGTAACTACCTCTAGGGGATTGCCACCTGTAGTTAGTTAGTGCAGCACAGCCGGTATAACTATGCAAACGGTGGTGCGCGTAGTACAGGTATGCGCATGTGCCAACAATTGAGGCCCTAGAATGGAAACTGCATGCTTATAGCAACTATAAGAAGTCATGATCTGAGCATATTCTACATTGCCGATTTCAAGGATTTAAAAAGTGGTCCGATAAAAAGTATATAACAGACAGAAAATGCCTGCATCTACATTCCTGAAGTGAAAAAGACAATCTCTCTAAAGAAAAAGAAAAGGGAAAACAGACACCTAGTAGAGCATGCGGGAAAGAAACTGCAATGCAGCACAGAAAGTCAAGGGATACAAAGTCAACAACCGTATTTATCCATGATGGCTCTGAATGAAGGATCTTGCAGAAGCTGCGTTGCAGTCAAACGTTTCTCTGGACAGTAAGTAAATACCCGAGACATAATGGAGTGCACATGTTTTTGCTCAATCGGATCAGCTTCAGGACACATGCGTGCAATTGTTGATGCAAGGTCATATTTTGGATCGGGGTGTAAGTTCTGGTCATACCAGGAATCGAGACCTTTAGCATACAGGCCTTTCCACTGCTCAGGCAGCGGACCCAAACAATTGACAATACCACTTAATATTCCACCCTCAGGCCAGACAGGGAAGGGTGTATGACCAAGATAAAGTCTTCCAAAGATGATCATGTAACTCCACATATCACAGGCAAAGCTTGGCTCTTTCTTATGAAGCCGATCTGGAGAGCAAAACTGTGAAGGTGGATGGCCAGGTGGAATACTTGAAGAATTGCCGACTTTCATTGCCAAACCAAAGTCACCAAGATAAAACTCGTTTGTGCATAGGTCCCTGGAAACTTTGATCGGCCGAACAAGCTCTCCCTGCTTCCAGAGATCAACATATGGTATAATCTGCCTGAGTGGCGGACTGAGTTTCTCATATTTAGCCCTTCTGTCGAGGCTGTGGGGAGGAACCATCCCCCACATACAATTCCTCTCGTTTATATCTGTTGAATAACTATTAGGGTCTGTAAGAAAGAGAGCAGAAGGTTGAGTCCACTTACCACGGTGTACAATGCCGGCTTTATGTAGATTTTCCAAGGCCTCCAGCAATTGCTTAGCAGCGCTCATGCGAGTGGCCATGGGCGTCTTTTTCACAAGAATGTAATCGACGCATGGGCCCATTAAGGGAAACACCAGAACTCTGTGAGGATGCTGACTTCTACTAGGAAGTAGGAAGGTTTTCATATATGTCACAAGATGAGAGGTATCCTGTACATTTCGAAGTATTTCATCCTGCATCCGGATCTCATTGTCCCAGTCCCCTGAAGACATGATCTTGAGGGCTACATCTCTCTTACTCTCAAGATCATGAGCCATCCAGACAGTGGAGAAGCCACCAGCGCCGATTTTATGCTCTATCAAATATCTCCCATCCAGTACTTCTCCGAGACAAATAGGATAGAAGACATGTGGAGTTGTCTTTATGTCATATTTGTGCCAGGGCTCCATAACTTCTTCGAGATCATCCTCCTCGTCTTCATTGCTCACAAAGCTACCCACATCCCGGATCTATGGAGTGATCTTTGCGATCTTTGCGGCCTTTGCCATCAAGATTTCTTGACGCCAAAGATCTATCGTCAACCTAGGAGGATGCCAGCGGCGAGTAGGAGCCTAGGGGCATCAGGGTACGAGAACCCCTTCCTCCCCAGACCCCTCTTCCTGAAAGCATCTTCAGTATTTTAGATTCTAGACCTGCCTTTCTTACCTAGCTTAGGCTTTGTAGTTAGTTTGAGGTCCTATCAGCCAGTTAACTCATATAAAACCAGCTCGAAATTCCTGTCTTCAGGACCAGAACTTGCCCTCACATCAACCTCCTCTTCTTACAATATCCCTCCTGAGCCATTTCTGAGCTTTTGTGCGCCTTTGTTCTCTACAACCACGCAACCAGCAGTTATAACACCCACACCCTAATTAACAACTCCTTGAACCACCTCCTCCACCAACCCTCTAACATCAATACATCATTATTCAAATGACCAACATTGGAACAGTTCCAAGCAGTGTGCCAGCCACAGAAATGTCGGCATCCACACCTCAATATCCCAAGATCGATGGCACGGCAGATTTTGGCACCTGCTGGTCCGTAAGGGATCAGGCCAAGTGCCGGGCCTAACACTGGCTAGTGATTTTGCCAGGTGATCTTGAAAGTGCCTATCTGAAAATGCTCTGAATCTCAATGCGAACAAAACCACCTCGTCAAAATACTAGGCTCAGACCCCTCTCACTTCTTTTCTCACATGTTTCATCTGTTTAGGGGCTGTTAGTTTGCAGTCCAGGCCCTGCCGCATTCCTTACTCAACCCCCGTCACTGAAGTGTGAATTACGGCATGCCGCGCGGTTCAGGCTTGGTGAATCTATCATCCAATCAATTCAGCCGAATAGAGTATAAGACAAGGTGCAGATTATGATTGTTTGCAAGTGGTTTTGTTGGTATTATTGTGGTAACTAGTGCTAAAGCTCAGGGGAATAACTAGAGTATCAAAGACATTCCTTTGCAATAGTTAGTTACTCCATAACCAGCCCTAACTATATATCAATCAACCCCCTGCCTCACATGGTCTAGTAGTCAATTAGTTATACGTCAGTTATAGAGTAACTAACTAGTTACATGTGAAAACATCTATGTACGTAACTTGGTTCCAATGATGTCCTTGAAAGAGTATTTATTTTGTCTGTAGTTGCACATGTTTTTATGAAGGCACTTTCCTCTCTAACCGCGCCACGCACCCATAACTACATAAGGTGCTAGACACCAAATTGTAACATGGCACAGTTATCCAATGGCGCAACACTTTCAGCATGCACTGCTACCTGCATCTCACGGAAAAACAGTGTCGAATTCTTATTTGGTGACAAATTTTCTTTCAGCTAATTATTATGTATTTGATACAGACAATTTGATTCCCAATACACCGACAATGCCCAAATACCAACGAACTCAAAAACAACGAGAAATTGCACAAAGATGATAAAACAGCAGATATAGCAGGCCAACAGGAATAGACCTTTTAGGAGAACTATGACCAACCTAAAGTCCAATAACAGGAGTTGCATGCCAACGAGACCATACCGAGAAGAATCCTTTTCTTAAATTTCAAAATCGTGTCGTTATCGTTGCACGGGAAAGGTGTGCTTTTGCGCCTTCCTGGAAACATACATACATATCAACATACTGATGTATGATCGAGCCGTGACTATTCTTCACATCAGGCTTCGAGACCCGGGCTGGGCCTAACATGGTTGTCCGAAGTTTAGATTAGGCGCCCTCGTTATCGCCCACTCTAATGGCTCCTTCGTTGCCAATTCCATTCGACCAGAACCCGTCAATATTGAGGGTGCTAGTGGTATAATTAGTTATCCCAACTTCTAATGGACCAGTGCAAAATAGTGCTGGTACGCAGACTTACATGGATTGCATGCTGTCATGGGAAACAAGGAGCCAGTATCCAAACACGCCTTGGGACAGGACGTCGAGAATCGCATAGATGATGATCTCGGCATCGACACTCATCCGGCGAGTGTTGGAAGATGCGGCCCAGATACTGTCAGGATTGTCAGCTTGTCCGATTTCTGATTACAAATTGGGGGGGGGGGAATTCTCACATTGGATAGATCAGGAGAAGGACGAGGAAATATCCCGCAATCGAAGAGTAAAAGGCCCTGGTCTGATTGTCCTTTGACAAAGTTGCCCTGCGTCCGTGGAATCCGGTCTGGTACACGATGGTGAGATAGGCCAGGCATGAAATCGTGTACCAGGCCCATCTGGTGCCGCCATGGCCGCCAAAGACGCTGATTAGCCCGGTAACGAACATGATGATGTTTGCGGCGACCGAGACAAGGAGGTTGGCCCCATTCAGTCCCGCCAACACCGCCAGGTTGACGAGGATGAAGGTAAATGACAAGCCCCAGTTAAGCCAGCGAACCCAGAAGACCTGGCGGAAGACGTCTTCCATGGTGTCCGGGGCCTTGTCGTGATGGTGGCGGACAGTAACGACGTTGTAGCCAATTCCCTCACCCGTAGCCATGGCGAAGTAGGCGAGGAAGGAGATGGTTGTCACGAGGGATGTCAAGACATGGAAAAGCCGTTTTTGCTGGGTATAATCATTAGTTCTTCAGGTTCTCCCAGGTAGATTTGAGAACCAGCGGGTTCGTTTTCCATTCCACTCACCACGACCACTCTAGCACCCAGGATATAGAAGATCAGAGAAGAGACGAGCATCAGGATAGTAACAACCCTAGCGTCAATCAGTCAAAGGCAGTTTAGAATTGACAATTGGTCTCCCAAAGACATACCATAGCGCTCGCCGACCTGTGTTATCCAGCTCCTGGAAGACAGGAGGGTTTCCAATTGGAGGGATACGGGGTTTATTACCCATCATTTCTGGAGTCGTCAACATGTTGTCACAAGAGTATCGGCTGAAATTCCCCAATAAATTCCCCAAATCAATCGAAAGACAAAATAATAATCGTGAGGACGATCCCGGAATCTATCCTTAACCGAAGAGAGATGGTTGAAGAGCAGTAAAAAAATGAGTCTTCTTAGGTAACTACTCCACGCTTCTCAGCCAGCTAAGTGGAAGACATCATCGACAAGATTACCTGCCCTTTGTCGTATATATATCGACTTTTGGGACCAGATGGCAAATACCTTGCCCACTTGCTCTTACCCCTCTCTCTTCCTCCCTCTTTCCTCTCCCTCTCTCCTCTTTGCTGTGAGAAAAGCATGGTGATCCAGCCCAACGCCCCCCGGCAAGATTGTCGTCATCGGTTTGCCAACTCCAGCACGTTCGTCCAATCGGGCGCGATGGAGTGTGACGGCTGGCTTTCACTGGAACCTTGGAATTGTTGGAAAACCGTGAGTTTAACTCCGGCTCCGTTGGCGTGGGGTGCATGAGGGGATGGAGTCTTGGTCAAAACAAGGGCCCTGGAGGTGCATGCGTGCTTGGCTTACGGAAGGGGTTGGTTGGCCAGCCAGTTGCCGTTTGCTGTGTGATGTCTCTGGAGTAGGTGCAGTTTGAGTGACCAGAGCGTGGAGATACTGCTGTCCGTGCAGATGTGATTGGCGTTGAATGCATGTGAACAAAGGGTTTCGACTAGGGCTGAGCTGAGAAGAGATGGAGGATCGTTATGTTGCTGCCTGTTAAACTCTGGCAGGTTTTCTAAACGGTCGAGAGCCTGGCTTTCTCTGCACCACCAGGAGAAGTCCTCGAATTGTCATCATCCGTCGTAATTCAAACGGGGTCTAGAAACGGGTAAAAAATTTAAATAATAATAATAATAATAATAAATCTTGCACCCATTTGCAAATAACACTGTCAAAGAGATGAAGTGTTTCTGATTTGGATCCAAATGTCTAGATATCCTATCTATTGTATAATATTGTACAGCTAAAAATACATTGTTCGCAAAATAATGCAGCTCTCAAGAAGAACTGCTCACGGCTTCTGAGCCTTTCGAGGCCTCATTGTCGCTTTCAGTCAATTCACCAACAACGTCCTTGCATCTCTGACATAGAGCGTCCTCTGCGGCCTTCTTCTCAGGAACAAGGTATCTCCAGCATCTCGCACACTTATCCTCCACAGGAGCATATATCCACGCCTTGCCCATCTCGCCACCAGGAAGCTCGAATTGACCTTCATAGTTCCACTCGGCGTTTTCCACTTCGCGAGGCACTTCACCACTTCCACCTCCCAAGCTAACAGAGGACACAACAAACAGGTCGGCTAACTCGGTCGTCCCGAGTTCACGGAATACACCGACAGAATCGGGAACGTTCAGGTGGACGTATGACTGAAGGGAGGAGCCCATTTGCTTCTTGACTCGTGCAGTTTCCTGCATCATCTTTACGGCCGTATTGGCAGCCATTAGCGCAGGATAGCTTTGCTCCAAGAACGAATTTTCCCATTCTGCGTTGGGCGGAGCCATAATGCGCCGGAGGGGGTGATCGCTCGTAGCTTTGATGATATCGGGGGTGTGTTCCCATGATTCTTCGACGAGGAGCGGAACAACCGGACCTAAAAGGCTTTGAATATGAGAGTAAATGTGGTAAAGGGTGGTCTGGGCAGCTCTCCTGCTCAGCCCGTTGGCGGAATCGGCATATAAACGGTCTTTGATTGATTCAATGTAGAATGCGGAGAAATCGGCATTGGCCCACCGGTTAATGGCAGCCACTCCTTTGAAGAATTCTAGATTCGAAAACGCTTCCTGGCACACGAGAACCAGCGATCGTAACTGCGATAAAGCAATTTTGTCGGTCGTGCGCAGCGATTCGTAAGGGACCTGACTCTTAGGGTCGAAATCCTGAAGTGCACCGAGAATGAGCTTGAACGTTACCCGGTATTTATGAAGACTGCCGTTGGTCGCTTTGAGGATCTGCTGGCCGATGACCACATCTTTCGTATAGTCGCTTCCGGCGACCCATAGTCGCAAAGCGTCTGGCCCAAGAGCATCGTACACAGGCGCGGTTGGTTTCTCCTTTGCACCTTTGACCTTCTTAATCTTTAAAGGCGGAAGAAGCGTACCATTCATGATTTCGTGAGGGTGAATTATGTTCCCAATAGACTTGCTCATTTTACGACCTGAGTGGTCGAGAGTGAACCCATGGGTGACAAGTGCTTTGAATGGCGCCTGAAAGAAGCCATTTGAGCTCTTCGTGAGCTGGTGCGCAATATATGTCAACAAGCTTGACTGAAACCACCCACGGTGTTGATCTGTTCCCTCAAGATAGATGTCAGAGCGAGTACATTCGGCCCCATTTTCATTTTTCATCTGCGTCCAGCTCGTCCCGCTATCAAACCATACGTCCATGGTGTCGGATCCTCTAACGTAACCTGGACCAGCAGGGTCACGAAGCGAAGGAGGAACCCAGGCTATCTGGTTTTCATCATCAGTCCACCACGCATCAATGCCTCGCTGCTTAATGACATCCATAATATGGGTCACGCTTTCTCTCGTTAAAACGGCCTCGCCAGTATCCCGGTGATAAAGCGCAGGAATCGGGACTCCCCATGCGCGCTGCCTGGAAATGCACCACTCGCTTCTGTTTTTCACAAAAGCCTCCAACCTGGCTTTGCCGGATGGTGGTACAAACCGGACAGCCTGTAGAGCACTCACGGCTTGCTGGCGGATGTCGCCAACATCAGCGAACCATTGCTCTGTAGCGCGGATGATAACAGGCAGCTTGGAGCGCCAGTCATACGGATACTTGTGCTTGTATTTGTGCTTGTGAAGTAGCCGGCCCTCGTCTTCTAGGTACTTGATGATAGTCCTATTTCCTTCGTTCAACACATGTTTACCGCTTAACATGGAAGGATTAGAAGGCATGGCAGCATCGGTAAACCGGCCCTCTCCATCGACAGGTGCTGAGGCGGAAAGTCCATGCTCTAAGCATACTGTGTAGTCTTCCATACCGTGCCCGGGAGCACAATGAACTAACCCAGAGCCGGATTCATCTGTGACGAAATCTGCTGCAATCACTGGTTGGCTCGTTGCTTTTGCATCTTTGAAAAACGGCCGATACGTAGTATTCGATAAAAGGGCAGCGCCTGGGACGGAGAGAAGCACTTTGAGGCTCTCATCAAGTTGTTGTTCTACGTATTCTCGTCGGGATTCTGCAAGCAAGAGTTTTCCATGCTTCTCAGATTGAACAACCACGTAGTCAAGATCTTGACTGATCGCGATTGCTGCATTTGCTGGTAACGTCCATGGCGTTGTTGTCCAGATGACTGCATATACGACATCTCCAGAGACTAGAGGGTGCTTGTTTATCTCCGCCGGCATGGTCGCAAGCGGAAATTTCACCAAAGCCGCATGAGACACATGGTCATCACGATATTCTAGTTCCGCTTCTGCCAGAGCCGTGCCCGTCGAAGGAGACCAGTAAACAGGCTTATATCTCCGGTATATCAATCCCTTGTCCACCATCTCCAGAAACACTTCAAGCTGCCTCATTTCAAATTCCTTGTCCATGGTTTTCCAGTGGTGTTCCCAGTCCCCCATCACACCCCACTCCCGAAAACCTTTCATCTGTTTTATTACCGTCTCCTCAGCCAGCTGTCGCGCAACTGCCCGGATAGTAGCTGGACGGAAATCATCCCCTCGCTCCTTTCTGGCATTCAAAGCTTTCAATTCGATCGGCAGTCCATGGCAATCCCAACCCGGAATATAGTCCACCCTCTTCCCCTTCGCCAATTGCACTCGACATATGATATCTTTTAAGATCTTATTCAGCGCATGTCCGACGTGTAGATCGCCGTTCGCGTAGGGCGGGCCATCGTGTAAGACGAACTGGGAGGAATTGGCGGGCCGATGGCGACGCTGCCAGGCGTACAGGTCATCGGTGCATCGCTGGAGATATTTTGCCTGTTCGGCGGCCGCAATGCGGGCTGGGAAGGTTGACTTGGGAAGTTTGAGCGTCGATGACCAAGATCGAGCGAGGGATCGTGACAGGTCAGGCATGCTCCGTCCTGCTATTGCATATCTACCGTCCAAGTGGGAGAAAAGGAGAGCTCAAGAGCCTGGCCGGAAGGAAGAGAAAAAGGTTTGGATGGGTTTTTACCTTGACGAAGGTTTGATACACCGAGTGACCAAAGATACGATAAATACAAGCAACCACAGCGGCAAAGCGCCCTACTGTACGGTAACAATATGTATGTACGGCTTCAAGCATCAGTCAATTGTTTCTATTATTTGACTCAATGATATCAATGGGGTATTGTAGACCATCTCCAGACTCTGAACGCCAGCCAAAATTCAGTAAATGGTGAGACAGTTAACCGCTCCATTCTTCAAAACCTCAAAAACCAGCCCCGGGAACCCATATAACTCGGTGTTACCAAGCGCATTAGTGTCGTTTAGAGCGAGCTGTTCACTCTGTTTATTCCCAGCGCTTTCTTCCCAGCCCCCAAGGAGCTCGACACTACTGCCGGGGCTATCCCCCCACCCACGGTTAAGCACCATACCTCTCTGAAAGGCCGTTTCTTCTGAAACGTTAGAGTAAAACGGTTTCCAGAGCTGTTTCAGTCTTCGTGATATTTCGTCGTGGGACGTCTCCGAGTTGAGAGAGCAATCTCCGTTTATATCAAGAACCCAACGACTTCTCCTATGCCGGTTAAAAGGATATGAGCCAGGGATATTTCCATGTAGCAACACTTTGGTGACCGTAAGTTGTGATTGGACGCCTGGGGCAAGGGGCGTTGGGGCGGACGAACCCGGGAACGGCGGCCCAGGCGTGATGGGCGGAGAAATGAATAGGTCAAATCCGTGGTTAAAATAGTTATAGAAGCATTCACCTGCTACAGAGGAAGGGTCGTTCTCCGGGGACGACGAAGAATCTTCGTCGGAATCCTCTATGGCACTCGTGTCAGGAGTATGATCAAAATCTGCAGGGTCGATAGGAGCATGCCGGGATGAAGGACTGGTACCGAGATTGGCAGGACTGTTTGAAGTTCTGCCACCGTGGATTAAAATCCGGCGGTCACTCTTGCGGTAAATCGCATCGGGCGGTCCAAGTTCCGCGATCAAATCTTGCGGCGTCGTTTCAGATAACGTAATCCAAAAGGGTGCCCCCGTTTTCCGGATGAATTCAACCCTCCCTCCCCCATGGACTTTGGCCAGCTCAATCTCATCTGCAAGATATTCTTTGTTTTTCCCAGCAAGTGCTGTTAATCTAGGATAGGTGGGCTGGCGAGTAAAGAGATTGGATCGCGCATCAGCCCATGACTCTCCGTGGAATACTGCCATGGATGCTGCTGGGGATGCAGCAGAAGATGACATCAAGGAAACAAAGTCTCGGTCGGGAGACCAGGATGAATGCAGAAGCGGAAACGAAAAGGCAACCCCAGGATACGATAGGATGTAATTTCCATGTGTCCCGTTTGCGGGCGGGGGGATGTACTCCCCGGGATATGACAGCCCAAACAAGCGGTTGTAAACGTGACGGAACTTCGGTCCAGTTTGATCAGCCCCGTCCGACTTGCCTCCCTTGAGGATCTCGTTGCCCTTATAGGTGAGGGAGATTTTTGTGAAATCCAACACCTCGATCAGCCGTAGCCTTTGATCGGGGCCATCAAATCGTAGCCGCAGGCCATTCTCGGGGAGATTTATCAGGACGGGTGCATGAACAGGATCGGTAGGGGAATAGACCAGGCTCAGGGTTGGGTATGCCTGTGGGAGCCCTTTGAGGCGGGTGAGGATGCAGTGCAGCGAAGCCCCAAGAACTAAAAAAGCGAGCAGGGTCAGTGAGGGAAGATCGGCCGTAAAGTGCCTTGAGGACCCTGGGCACCTAGAAAACAAGCAACGTACTAAGAAAGCCGATCCCTCGTCCGGGCTGAACCTGAGTGGGGGAAGAACAAGCAGATGTCGTCATGGTCTGTGTCGTTGAGGCACGAAGAGAATGTTCATCGTAGGATGATCTTCAAGAGAAGTAGTTATATATTAAACGCCCCCCCAGGAGGGAAGATATAAGCATCAGCACATCTATAGGCCAAAAAAAAAGTAAACCAAGAAGATGGATGTTTAGGAATAGAAGCAAACAACAGAGATGGTGGAGAAATGGGGGAGGGATGGGACGGGAGCACAAAGAGAGTCATGACGACAGCAAACTCAGCCCTTTTTGGGGGAGGGAGAGAGGTGGGGGGGAAGAACCGCCGCCTGACACAAGCGGCTAAAGATAGGGAGAAACGCGGCTTGACTAACTTTAACTGTCTTATCAGCCGCCCAACAAGATGCTCATGTGATCCGCGTCATGAAATGCTGACATAATTGAGGCTGAATCCTTAGTTGACTGCTTAGCCAATGAAATTGGGGGTGTGAGGGTTTGTTTATCTTTTGCTTGTTTGGGAACCACATCTTATCTCGTTCCCTCTGGAGCAAACATGCTGAGAATCAACCGCCAACGGGATTGAGAATAGGCCCTTTCTATTTCACCCTTTGATATTAAATAAAAAAACTCTACTACATGAGCAATAGTGCTACTCCTTGTCTAGAATTCCCATAATGGCCGGGACTACGCGGTCACAAGTGGCCAGAGATCCCAAAACACGAGATCCCCCTAAACGGGCACCACTCCGGGCACCTGCGAATAAACGCCTATCGACAGCCCACGAACGAGCCGGGACACCAGCTAGGCCTATCAGGCCCCCAGTCCCTAGCTCGGCGCGCGCAGCCGCATCTCCAGGAACGCAGTCCAATGCTGGATTGAAACGAAAAGATCGGGAATTCGAACATGGAGTGCTTGGAGATACAAACATCCATGTGACCGTTCGCTGTCGGGGGAGGAATGACAGAGAGGTCAAAGAAAACAGCGGCGTTGTCGTTTCCACGGAAGGCATCAAGGGTAGCACGGTTGAGTTATCGATGGGACCAAATGCCATGGGAAACAAGGCCTACAATTTTGATAAAGTCTTCTCTCCTGCTGCGGACCAGGCCATCATATTTGAAGAAGTGGTTGTGCCAATACTCAACGAGGTGTGTGCTTTCTATCTTTCTGTTCAGGCAGACATGCCGATGCTGATGTGGGTAATGTTTTTTAGATGCTTGCAGGCTATAATTGCACGATTTTCGCATATGGGCAAACCGGAACCGGAAAGACATATACCATGTCCGGCGATATGACTGATACTCTCGGGTTACTGTCGGATGCCGCAGGAATCATTCCCCGCGTCCTCTACGCTCTGTTTAAACGACTCGAAGAGACGGAAAATTCAGTCAAATGCTCTTTTATTGAACTATACAACGAGGAACTCCGAGACTTGCTTTCGCCGGATGATAATGCCAAACTGAAGATATATGAGGACGGAGCTAAAAAAGGGTACAATGGCACTATGGTGCAGGGAATGGGAGAATCGTACATTCACTCAGCCACCGACGGTATCAGATTGCTTCAAGAGGGCAGTCATCGCCGACAGGTTGCGGCCACGAAATGCAATGACCTCAGCTCTCGAAGCCATACCGTCTTCACCATCACGGCGTATATCAAAAGATCAACTGACAAAGGCGAGGAGTTTGTTAGCAGCGGAAAGCTAAACCTGGTTGACTTGGCTGGGAGCGAAAATATCCAACGCAGCGGTGCGGAAAATAAACGGGCAGCCGAAGCTGGCCTAATAAACAAGAGCCTACTTACTTTGGGCCGAGTAATCAATGCTTTAGTGGACAAAAGTCCACATATTCCCTACAGGTTTGCATTTCAACCCGTGAATGTATCGAGATCGAAACTGACATTTTCTTTCTAGGGAGTCGAAACTCACGAGGCTGCTTCAAGACTCGTTGGGTGGTCGGACGAAAACATGTATCATCGCGACAATATCACCGTCTCGCAGTAATCTTGAAGAGACGATTTCTACCTTGGACTATGCGTTTCGCGCGAAGAACATTCGGAACAAGCCACAAATAAACTCCACCATGTCTAAGAAAACGTTACTCCGTGAATTTACGACCGAGATAGAAAAACTGAAAAGCGAACTGATAGCCACGAGACTGCGGAATGGCGTGTACCTATCAGCAAGTTCGTATGAGGAAATGACTGTGGAGAGCGAGTCGCGACGAATTCTCACAGAAGAGCAGAGAGCCAAAATTGAGAGCATGGAAGCCAACCTCAAAAATAAAGTCCAGGAATTATTTACGTTAACTAGCAACTTTAACATGATAAAACGGGACAATGAAGCCACACAAATGAGGCTGGACCAGACACAGGACGTATTAGAGAAGACTGAAATTGTTCTTCAAAATACCGAAAAGACTCTAGAGGAAGAGGCTTTGTTACGGAAAGCTCATGAGGCCACAGAAGTCGAGCTACATGAAATTGGAACGGGGCTTATATCGCAATTGGAGCAGTCGGCTGCGGATGTGGATGGTTTGCATTCGAAATTAAGACGACGTTCGCAGCTTCATCGTGTCAATAAAGATGCTTGGGAATCTTCGACCAGCCACATGCTGGATATGGCGAAAGTTGTCGATGATCGAATGGCTATATTCCAATCAGAACACGATGCTCGGTTTAAAAAACTTTCATCTCGAGTAGAGAATTACGTTGTTGGGGAGTTAAAGGTGGTTAGTCTGGATCGCTCACTGATTAACGACTCAGACGCGTCTTTGCAAACTATCGGAGACGATGCTCAGATGAGATTATCGTCAAATAGAGATGAAATGAATGAGATCCTAGAGGAGATTAAAGAGCTAAGAGAAGGTGTTCAGGAAAAGGTCGGCGAAGGTTTGAATGGTCTGTCGTCTGCTGCGGCGCGAATTTCTGGCGAAGTAATTCATGAACTTGAGCAGTTTCAAGGGGAGGTAAGCAGTTATCATCGCGTATCGTGGAAAACATTGTCTGACGGCCGCAGTTCCACGGAATGTATAAGTCTCTAAGCGACGATTTTGGTGCTATGTTTGGATCAATTGTCACCCATCTCCAGCTTCAGAAAGAGTACATCCATGACATTCGCCAGCAATTACAAGATGCAAACCAAAGAGCTGTGCAAGCCAGCGAAGAAGCTTCATCAACACTTGAGGCAATGGTTGACGAGGAAAAGCAAAACTCAGAAAGGGAGCGCGCCGAATTCATGTCGCAGATACAAGCCCTTTTGAACTCGACTGCGGAAAGACAAGCTTCTAGACTCAGAAAGAACATCGGCAGTGTCCGTACCGATATGAACAACTCCCGATCAACATTTCAACAAGCTAATGTTGCCTATGGAAGGGAGATGGACACCTGGGCTGAAAGGGATAGTAAACTCGTGGAGAAAGTGCTGACATCGGAGAAGGAGCTGAAATCAAAGATGTCACACAGCATGGATGTATGTGAATGGCTGATCGTATCGGGGAAACACTTGCTGACCATAATCAAGGTATTTTCGACGAGCCACACCTCGATTGCAGAGTGTACTAGTGCGGTGCATGCGGAGACAGTTCGGATTGTTGACAAGCAAAAGAAGAATATGCGCACTCAGATGCAGGCGCTTGATGAGTTCGTCACGCGTGCAAAATCCCAAAACAATATATACCACAAGTCAAATGTAGAGACGTTGAACAGCTTTGCACTGAATGTTCGAGGAGCACATGATGAGATGCGTGACCATCTTGAACAGTCAGAATCTCGGGCGGAGGAGTTCCTTGCCGAAGTTGGTTGCGAACGTACGAATATCGGAGATCTCGTTTCCAATCTTACGACAGATGTCAGGCAGCCGCTTAGCGAGCTTCAAGGCAATATAGAAAATACGCACATGGCAGAGTATAGTCCAACTGGCACGACCCCCGAAAAAGTGCAGTACGACTTCTCAACCTCGCTGCCACGAACGGAGTCACATGATAGACTTATCCGGAAGTTAAGGGGAATTAAAAGCCCAGTGAAAAGCCCGGTCAAAAGTCCCGTGAAACGGGCGCCGGTGACCCTCGGACCGTTTACATCCCCGCTGGGCTCTCGGTCATCATCTCCGAGTAAAGGGTTAGTTTACCAAGATGAAGATGGGTTGGTGGATTCCCCAAGCAAACCGCCTTCTACGTCCTCTGGGCTGAGAGAAGTTGATATTAATATTTCTCGTCCACCGAGTAGCAGCGTGACGACGTCTGAAGTTGTCCTCGCCGCAGACGAGGATTTCGACGGCCTCTGCAAAGATATGCAGCCTCCTCCGAAGAGACGATTGTCGGCGACACTTGCGGCGAAGGCGAATCTAACTGGAGAGAGCAGAGGGATACCAAGGAAGGTGACGAGGAGGAATGCTACTACGATCGGTCCTGGTGCGGCGCTGGAGGGCAGAGAGAACCTTTTGCCGACTGGAAATGGTGGGTTCGGGCCTGTAAGGAGGCTAAGGAGTGGGCCGCAGTGATGGGATTTGCACCCCATCATAGTGTTTGGCGTTTTTGAGTAAGACATTGGGGGATTTCGGTATTACGGGCTGGTGTGGTCACAAAAGGGCCAGTTGGTTTGGTTGGTTCCGGTTGAATATACCCTGGGCAGTTTGTTTTCGTTTTGCTATGAGGTTCTGGCTTGTCTCTTGCACACTTTTTGGATGCATGGGTTTTTATACTTAGAGAGCAATACAACTAATATTACAACCCCTTTTACTTGTGAATGAAAATTGAGAGATTGGCTATGAAAGAGCAATAGAACCTGCTTCCAGAGCAGAGACTCATGTCAAAGAAATTTTCAAAAGGATCGCTCCCCTGATTGGTATATATCCCATCCATTTCAGAAAGCAATAGATCTTGGGAATCTAAGGGACCTAACATAATTCGTAAGAATGTTAATGGGCAAGGTAAAAAAACCTCACTTTCGATCAATTCACGCTTGATTCAGCCTCTCGTCACGACCATCATCCTCTCCTCCCTGCACCGGCTGCAGCCCGTACGCACTAGCGTCAACGACCCTTCTCAACTCTCCCATGCGCTTTTCCAGTAGGTTCACCATGTCGTCCAGACTCTGTTGGCCGGTCGCGACAGAAGTATTTCCCTGCGTTGCGGCTTGTTGCGGCTTGGAAGCGGTGGTGACGTTTATCACGCCGGTAGACCCCGCGGTGCCTTCGACCCTGAGCATCAGGCCACCGATCGGGAATGGAGAAGAGTCTGATGGTGTTGTCTGTGTGATTGCGGCGGAGGAGTCGAAGGTTGGGGTGGGAGTGAGGTGGGTGTTGAGGACTTGCCAGGTGGGAGAGAGGGAGTGGGCGGAGGTTATCTTGTAGTGGGAGGGGAGTGGGAAGGGGTGCTGGGTGGAACTGGGGCTGGGCCCGCAGGAAGAGAAGGGGGGTATTGGGGGGGAAGGATGGGCTGGAATGAGGCCAGGATGTGTGCGATCGGAGGTGGAGGGAGGAGGAGAGGAGGCCGTTGGCTCGATATCGAGGATGACGAAATGTTCTTGGGTGCCGGGAACGGGCGGTGGGAGCTTTCCGGTGTAGATATGGGAGCCGGAGCCGGAGGAGGAGGAGGAAGCGGAGGAGGGCCCGACCTCTTGTGCGTTTGTTGCTGGTTTCTCTTTGCCTTTGCTTGATGGATGGGGTGCTGGTCTGCGTTTGGACGGCGGCCGTGGCTGGCGTTGCTGCTGTTGGTCCAAGGAGCGCAACGCTGCTTCGGTGACTAGACTCGTGTCATCGTCGGAGAAGACGTAGTGGACGGTGGGATGATAGAATTTGGAGGTGTTTGCGTCTTCGATCAGCGTGAAAAAGGGCCGGAATGAGGATGCAGCGGCATCTTGGGTGGCTGGCGACGGCTCGTGGTCTTGCTGGTCTTGTTCCTGGTCCTGGCCCTGTTCCTGTTGAACATGGACATCGGCCTGATGATGATGGCCTTGTTGGTCTGCTGGGGAGACGGCAGTGGCAGGAGTGATAGCTCCGGTTGATATTTCGTTGCTGAGAGCTGACGGTCTGGATGTCGCGGTTGTAGGCCTGGGCGTCGACGACTGTGACGTGGTGCGTTGCCTTGAGAAGCTCATGCTCCTTGGGATTTCTTCTGCCTCTTGGTCAGTGTTGGGGTATTTAATAGGAGCTTGCCCATTGAAGTGCTTTTCAGATGGTTAATTATGTCCGTTGGTCGGATACTACCTAGACACCGGGTTTTTACTGTTGATGAAGAAGATGAAGATGGATGAAAGATATAACTTCAAGTGGCATTCTCTCCCTTTGCTGGTACAGAGTTTATGGGCTCCAGCAAACAAGAAAATGAACGAAGTAACTTAAAGAGAGAAAAAAACACCATTGGTTAAACCACTGACAATATAACTATCTGCATAAGGGTATCATAGACAAGTCGTTTTGCTTTTTGCACCTGCACCCTCGGCCTTCACATCACTCAGCGTCCTGCTTCCACTCAAACTCTGGAACGGCTGGTCAGTCTGCGAAGCACACGTATTTGGATTTACTCGCGAGCTTCTTACTCTGTCTGCACATCGGGCACAATCCTTTGGACGATTCTTGTTGTATCCAAGTCAGGAGACAATGCTGGGCCCGGTCCATTAGCTCTTGTATATACACAGTTATATAAACCATCTCTGGGTGAGGTGCAGATTTTCTCCCAGTTACCATATGGAATGAATGTCCGCATTTCCCAATCACTATGCTCGTATCCAGTAGTTAAGCTTCAATTCATTCAAAAAGGAACAGGAAATGGCAAACCCCAATGCCAATGCCTTTGCCTTGGGCGGGGATACGGGGGATACGGGGATATGGGGATAACCCAAGGGATGTGCTTACGCAGCGTGCAATCGTCGCCGGGATATTTGCAGGTCGGGCAGGTGCCGTCAAACTGCACTCGACAGATGCCACAGACATCCTCCTCGGGCATGTCCCACCGCCAGGTCGCCACCGCGTTCCATTGCTTGATTGTGACCTTCATCTTACGCTCTCGGCATCAAGTGACTTGGTACCAAGTCTATCGCTTGGCACGTTGGAGCGAAAGGAAGAAAGAAGAAAAAGAAGAAAAAGAAGAAGAAGCTTTCGGCGGGAGAGCTGGGCTGGGTTGGAGATGGATCAGAGGGTCTTGTTGCGTTCTCTCAAAAATGGCTTGTTGGCGATGGAGTCTTTCTGCCCTTCTTTTTGCAGAGAATGATGTAACCTACATAGGTGCGTCAACTGGTTAATGTAATTTCACTCATAGTAGTTAGATGTTTTCAAGTAAGAAAAAGTTGATAAACTGTTGAAATATTTTGCAATTTAAAAACTGATTACAATAGTATCTGAATTAGAAAAAAAAAAAAAAAAAAAAAGGGTTGGTTACATCTTCATGAGCTTTCTGGGATTTAATATCAAGAAACTACAAATAACACTGGACAGGGCTGAAGTTTCATATTTATAGAGTGTGAATACTTCTTCCATGTATAACTACTTCTTTGCAACTCATTCTTTCAGATGTTGTTGTGAATTAGCCTAAATCTGTTCAAGGGGCACATGAAATGCCTCTATAAGCATCCCCCATCCGCTGTCGCATTACTATATCAAGTCGATCCTGACTACCTGGCACTGTTGTGTCGGAGAGAAACATCTGAAACTGCTTTTCTCTCAGATCAACCACTTCAATGTCATTTTCAGTCAACACCTTTGCACCATGGTAGACCTTGGAGGTCTCGCCACTATCCGTGCTTTTTTGTTCAGCTTGTCCATCAAGCTTGTTCCTCCGAGTACAAATGAAGTGTGGAGTATGTGAGGACGCAAGCCTAGGGCAAGTTAAGTAAAGTTCAGGCCCCCATCTGTCAACATCAATATCAATTGTTTCGATTTCTGGCGCATCTCCGCCAAATTGCTCTTTCTTCTTAGAGTCCAAATAAACGAAGAGTTGTTTGCTGGCCGTTCGCGAGAGGAGAAGTGGCGGTACTCTGGAATACCAGTCGTAGTTGAGAGACAGAAAAACAACGGCGAAATGACGGAGTTTTCGGAAGCCGGCGATCTCTATCAGACAATCATACGGCTTCGATAACCAAGTCAGCTATATAACCCTAAGCTTGCCCCCGGGGTATTTTTCACAAGTTGTTACTATATCTCCTCAATGGCTGGGATATCCTGACTGGTTATATCTTTGAACAAAATAACATTGAACCACTCCAACCTAAAAGATATGCAAACCACTGTCGGAAAGTACATTGAAGAAAACTTACCAAATCTTCGTATCGCCTAAAAGAGAGTAACAGCTTCTGAACGTTCGGTGCTGCTATGCGTAAGCGCCGAATAGAATCAGCTGAGAGCTCTGACCCTTCTTTCGTTGTCTCCATGCTGATAAATTTCAGATCCTGCAAACTGCGGCCGTGGTGATTGGCAGCCCAGAACAAGACGTCCTCTGAGAAACCGCAAGATCCAAAAGCCCTCAGTTCATGGATACTCCCCAAATGAGTAGAAATCAAAGATAGCGTGCCTGCGCGCGAAGTTCCAACGATATCAAATTGGACAAATGTGGCATGTGACACTTGAATGGAGGTAAAAAAGATTCAAAATTTGATAGCTGGAGAGTGAGATGTCGCAAAGCACCCCATTGAACGCAATTTACCCATCTTTCATAATGATTTGAATTTGGCTGCAGTGACCAGAAGTCTCGCAATCGGAGCGCCCGCAGCGGTGGCAATTTGCTGTCTTGCTGCACGAGGCCCCCATAAATGGATAAACTGAGCCCTGCTAAGTCAAGGGTTCGAAGATTTGGACAAGAAAATAGGACCTGTCTGATGTTGTCATAGGGCTGACGCTCTGTAAGTCCGACAGAAAAGTCGATTTCATGTAGACACGGCGACCCGATCAAAGGCTCATAGTCAACGCCTTCCTCAAGCCCACCGTCAAAAACGTGAAGGTAGAGTCGACAATTTGGAAGAAAAGTGTGAAGGCACTCAACAATCATCGTGGGGATTCGATTTTCCACAACCCACCTGTGGGAGAAAAGGCCAATGATTAACGGGGGCGTGTTGAATTTTCGGCTGTCTGGCACCTGAACTCTTTCACGCGTCCAAGTTGAAGCACCTGACGTAAAGTTCCAACAGTGTTGGCGAAATTTGGGGCGGATAACGATAACGGTGTCCGATCACTATGATATTTCGAACATGTTTGGCAAGCCTTGCATCATCCGCAAGCAGCCGCTCCAGTTTGCTTTCTTCCTGGCTGGCGCGAACTTCACCAAGGCTTACTTTGATTGTCCGATGGACAAATCGAAGACAAGTGTCACGAAAGTCCTTGCAGCAGAGACTCAAGGATACCGCACTCTCCTGTGGCAACTGATAACAACCAGTCAATTGGCTACTTCGCTAGCCATGAAGGGCTACAATGCATGGAGCGTCTCACGTATTCCAAAATCATATCGAATATCTCCTTGATGCTGAAAGGAGTCGGACGCCTCTCGCCCCGTCGTTGTGCCAAGGTAAAATTCATGATTCGTGCTTCACGAAGCGCTCCTGAAAAAGCCAGGCGGGAAATCTTGATAACGGGAGCTAAGAGACTGCCAGGGCTAATTGACCGCGCCATGTTCGCCTGCTCACTGTAGGTCTAACGATTCGAGGAAAGACGCGTAACTACAAAGGAATGTATTTTGCTTCAGAGACTCAAACCCTCCCTACCTTTAGTTAGTCAACCCAGCTGCACCTCAGGCTTTTTGCAACTTCAACAATAATTATCATCCCGCATAGAAACAAGAAATGATCACTGTAAATGTTTCTCTTTTTTGTGTATTCAGCTCTCTGAAATATTCAAAGGAGTCGTTTTCCTGTTTTTCAGGTGCCATTTGCAAATGTGATCTGAAGTTTCTCCATCTAACGTAACTCACAAGCGAGC
>LJPK01000167.1:0-13177 GCA_001430945.1 Amauroascus niger
TTAAAATATATCTCTTTTTTATTGTTTTATTTTTATTTTTATTTTGATTATTTCTTAAGTACTGATATTAAATGCAGACTTGATAATTTTTTATTTATATTAGTTGATGTCAGAAAATGATGTTGATGAGATCTGATTGTGATGTAGTGGAAAAATCAATATCTCTTGCTATATTAAGATTACTATTACTTATTGATGATCTATTGATGGTGTGATTCTAGATTGAGATGTCAGAAAGTAAGATATCTGTTGAAGCATTTGTGCACATGTTTCTTCTTGTTGATATGTTGATTATCTATCTTGATTATCTATCTTATACTTTTCAGTTATTCATTTCTTCTATATTAGTTGTTGATTCATGCTATTGACAGTTGAGAAGTCACCCTCTTTACTTGTGGAGACTCATGAATGTGTTGAGATTCTTCATGTTTTTTCTTCTTTGTCTATGAGATCTTGTTGATGACAGCTATGCATGTTGAGAGGATTCATTCTTCTTTTACATCTTTTTCCATATATTAATTTCTATATCTTTATCAATTCTTAGTTCTTGTATGTTATTGAGAAACACATTGAAAACACTATTTCTTACTATTAAGATGTTACCCCATTTCTTTCTTGTGATTATTAGTTATCAAGATCATGATAGATTGATCATACAGATATTGAGAGATGTTTCTCAATTCAACATCTGTTCAAGTCAATTTCTATTCTTAATTCATGTTTCTCTGCTCATTTTGACTGAGCTATTTAGATTTTCTGCATCATTATCAATTATCACACTCTTAAGTATTTTATGATAAAAAAAGTTGAATTTTTATTAAATAAAATAAGCTGAATTTCTGTTCTGATTTTATTTTAAGATCAAATATCAATTTAGAAAAGAAAATATGTTAATAAATGCACTGAGCTGACTGAATGTTAAAATTAATAAAAAATAAATGCAATTGTTTTTATGATTTAAGTATCTGAACTTAAAAATTCAAATAATGTTAAATTTAAATGAATTTATCAGTGAGCTGATAAATTGATTGAATCAATTAAAAATTACATTCTCAGATATCATTTAGTCAGAAACTGTACTTTAAAATATTACTATTGTTGATGAGATTAAACTGCTAAATAGATTTGTTAAATCATTTAAGTTTTTGTAAATCAAAATTAGTGAAAAAAATGATTTATAAAGTTTAGCAGAAAAACCTCTTTATTATGAGAACAGATTGATAATTTTTACAGAAAAGATTTTAACTTTACTGATTTATTTGATTAAGAAAATTTATAAACAGATTTTAGTTATTTATTTAAGTAAAAAGAAAATCTCATTTTTAATTAAATTCTGATTTTACTGACTGAAGCAGCAAACTGATATTGAATAATATATAAAAAACTGTTTAGTATGCTGAAAAATTAAAATTTTTTGAAATAAAATACTGAAACTGCTGAAATCACTTTCAATTTCTCATCAGACATAACAACATCTATTAATAAATTTCATAAATGTATTAATGATCAGATCAAAGTATGATATCTTATTAATAATTGTATGTCATTTAAATAAAAAGACATCTCAATCTCAATCACTCAGAAAATTAACAGAAGAAAACTGACTTGCATGTTGTTGAAATATTATTATTGATATTATGAAGTTCTAAATTCAATAGTGTTGAACTGAAAAATTTTAATTTATTTCAAATTTTTAAAATGAATTCATCAGTGTCTTAAGCATTAAGCTGAAGCTTTTCACAACACATTATTCATAAATTAAAAATCAGACTGAGATTGTAAATCAGTATTTAATAATTCATTTACAGTTATATGTTAATTATTGTTATAATAATTGAGATGAGCTGTTTTTATTAATAAATCATACAGTAGCTGTAATTATGCATACTTTTACTAATTTTGTGTCATTTTTGATTGTAAATAATTATGAATCACGCATTTTTTTTAATTGAAAGTCTCTAAACAGTTTATCACACATTGAAAGATTGAATCACAAAAAAGCATAAAATCAACTTTATGTTTTTGAGAAGCTGTAAGAGTTTGTCTGAAATGAAATGCAGCAAATTCAGAAAGTAATGAAAAAGTAAAAAAATTGATACTGATGAAACTTTAATTTCAAAATAAAAAATGTGATGTATTCAATATTGAGAGATTACTCAATTAATTAATTAAGCTAAAAGCTAGTAAATCAGAATGTGAAATCATTCATCAATATTGAGAGATTACTCAATTAATTAATTAAGCTAAAAGCTAGTAAATCAGAATGTGAAATCATTCAAAATTATAAAACAGATTGACAATAACTATCATCTGATTCTATTTTTTAGCATGAAAATTTATTTGATTTTTTCTCTGAATAAATTGCAGAAAGTTACTGACAATTTGTTACTAAGTCAAAAATATGATAAATCAAAATCAATTAAAATTGATGATAAAAATTAATACAAAATTAAAAAAATAATTGTAAGTTAACTGCACTACAGAAAGCTGCAATATTAAATTAAATAATTTAATTATAATGAAAATCTCAAATGATATCTGATCTGAAATGTTAAAAACTCACTGCACTAAGTTCACAATTTTTATTAAAATTATTTAAATAAATCTGATTCACTGAGACAATTGAATAAATAAATTAAAGTTTGAAAATCTGATAAAAGTCTGTTTAATAAAACTGAAAATGATTTTCTGACATACAAACATGTCTGATTCTTTAAAAGAGATGATATTAGATTTAGCACTTAATCTGATCTCTTATAAACTGACAGTTATTTACATTTTAAATTTACAAAATGATCTTTATGACTTTTGCAGTTTTCACAATCTTTATGATTGTTGTCAGTAAAATCATTTAATCATAAAGATCTATTGTAGATCTAGAAAAATGTTAGTGACAAGTAGAAGTTAAGAGTATTAAAGTATAAAAATCTCTTTCTTCTCAGATTTCTCTTTTTTAAAGTATTTTCAGTACTTTAGATTCTAGATCTGCCTTTCTTCTAGCTTAGACTTTGTAGTTAGTTTGAGATCATATCACTATTTTCAGCAAAATGTTGATCATAATGATATAATTAATGTATTTAAAAAGTTTTTTATCTGTTGTAATTAATTTTAAGATTTTCTAAATTTCAGTTAATTCAAATAAAATTCTTTATCTTAAAAAATATGCAGATAAGAGAATCATTGACTTATATTAATTTCAGAAATTTAAAAATTTATAAATTATGAAGTTGTTGAGATTTTTGACTTCAGACAATTTTTCATTGATTTATCAATTAATTTTTAATCTTTAATCTAAAGTGAAAGTCTTCAAATATTTTTTAACTAATTTTTAAAGTTTCTGAGTATTTATGCAGTTCAGATAATTAGTAACAAATATTTGATCATAATAGAATTCAGTCTTCTTTATATTTAATTTAATGATATGAATCTCTATTGAATTGTAGATCTTAACTTTTTGAATATTTTTTTAAAAGAAGATTTTCTGTATTTAATATTGTTATTATTATATTGTTCTCAAATCAGATATTAAAAATAAAATAAAAATTTAATTCAAACTAGTGAATTTTGATAAATAAGAGATTTACAGATTTGACAGAGAAAAAAGAAGACTAGAAATTAAATTAATTAATAAAATGCAATGCAATTTATATTTGTAAATTAAGTGAAAGTTAATTAAATCTGATAGTGAAAATCACAGCAGATTTATAAAGCAGAAATAACAAGCAACTTAACAGCTAAAAATATTTATTATTTTGATGGTAAAAAAGTATGAAATTTAACAAACAAAACAGAAAATTCTAAATTTAAAATCTAACAACTTAAGAAAGTTTGCAAATAAGAGAAAAACAAAAATTTGGTTTGAGCTGTTAATTCTGTTAGATGAAATGAAACTAATTGTTTTTAATTAGAATGAAACTCTGAAAGTATGTTACATATTAAAATGTTGCTAACTAATAATTAATTTCAGAACAACATTAGTTTATAGTATTGATGATAGAGTTTTATCATGCAATGTTTATGCACTAAACTGTATATAGTTAAGCTGCTTGACATCTCTGTCTATATATACATTCTACTGATGTCTTATTTTTTCAAGAGTCAGTAATAAGCTCTTTATCATATTAATACATATTTTCTTATATCATTATCATCAACTATTTATCTATTCATTGATTCATTATAGTTTCTATCTCAATTCACTGTTCTAATTAGCACTTTAAGTACTTATTCTCACATCTTAAGTCTTTTTAATTATTATATTTATGCTTTTTTTATTGTAAAATAAAGTTTGAAACTAAATAATTGAATAATGATTATAAAATACAGAAAAACATCTTATTTATTAAATTTAATTATTTAAAAATTAATAATTTATGTAATTTTTAATATTTGGAAAATTATATCATTATCATCAACTATTTATCCTACTGATGTCTTATTTTTTCAAGAGTCAGTAATAAGCTCTTTATCATATTAATACATATTTTCTTATATCATTATCATCAACTATTTATCTATTCATTGATTCATTATAGTTTCTATCTCAATTCACTGTTCTAATTAGCACTTTAAGTACTTATTCTCACATCTTAAGTCTTTTTAATTATTATATTTATGCTTTTTTTATTGTAAAATAAAGTTTGAAACTAAATAATTGAATAATGATTATAAAATACAGAAAAACATCTTATTTATTAAATTTAATTATTTAAAAATTAATAATTTATGTAATTTTTAATATTTGGAAAATTAATTTACAATTATAGATTTTTATATATATTTAAACATAAAATGAAATTTTCATAAAAATTCTTTAGAAATTGACAATAATGTTTAATAATTACATATATAATTCTAACAATACATATTTTTATATTATTTTATAAACTTAATTTTTAAGATTTTTATATTTTTATTTTTTCATAAAATTTACATTTATTGAATAGAACTATATATCAAAAAATAATGAAATTGAAGTAGTTTTAAATGTAAAATAGAGAAATATATTTTTGTATATATAGTTATAATAATTGGTTTACATTATGTAATTCTTCTGAAAATATTATGAAAATAGTAACTTTGTTTTAAGTATTATTATCTTTCATAATTGAAGATTAAATAGTTTTATTTTCAAAAGATTTTGCTATGTGGTGGATTTATTATCAATTTTCAAATATACTGAGCTGAGGTGAAATTAGTGATTGTTGGGTGGCAGTGATCGTTGGGTGGTCAACTACATTAGTTAGTTAACTAACTTCACGTTCTTTTCCCCCTCCAAGCATCAATTGATTGCCCCTGTTTGTTAGTTAGTTAACTACCTCCTTGCCAAACAGCCACAGGTTGATTTGTTCTCTCTCTTTTTCATTGTCTCTCTTGTTCAATCCCCAAGAGTAACTAAACTTTACATCAATCGTTTTCTCCTTCCCCCAAACTGATAACTACCAAGCTAGCCAACTATATTTGCGTGGTCATTCCTCCCCTCCCCCTCGCTTCTCCCACTCTTTTGGCCTCACCAACAAGCAGGTTGATTCCTGTTCACACTCTACATAGTTCCACGACCCTCGCTCACGCCAGATCCCTTGTCTGAAAAGCGTCTTGTCCAGTTTCATAAAGCCGTTTGCCCAAAATACACCCCTTCCCACCAGCATTTGACTCGTTCTCGTCAAGGATACCCTGTACCGTAAGCAACCATGTGGTAGGCATACTCTTACATGAGAATCTATTTGTCTCTGAGTTGAGCGACTGACCATTGCAATACAGTGGCATTTTCGGGTACATCAATTACCTTGTTGAAAAGGATCGTCGGTACATCATTGAGACCCTCCTTAATGGTGAGATACATATCCCTAAATTGGCGAAACTAGAGATGAACATTTCGCTCATAGCCTGTTTTCTTTTTCTTTCTACTATTCAGGTTTATCAAGACTCGAATATCGCGGCTATGATTCTGCCGGTCTCGCCATTGATGGTGATAAAAAGAATGATGTTCTGGCATTCAAGGAAGTCGGAAAAGTCGCCAAGCTTCGAGAATTGATTGCTAGCTCCAATCCGGACCTTACCCAGGTCTTTGACTCTCATGCTGGTATTTCCCACACCAGATGGGCTACACACGGTTCTCCCTCGCGGATCAACTGCCACCCGCACAGGTAAGTGCTTGACTTCCGGTTATTGTGTGGTCCGTTTCATATTGTGTTTTCTATTAGCTGATGCTGTTTATAGATCTGACCCAGAGTGGGAATTTGCTGTGGTCCACAATGGTATCATTACAAACTACAAGGAGCTGAAGGCGCTTCTTGAGACAAAGGGATTCCGCTTTGAAACCGATACAGACACCGAGTGTATTGCAAAGCTTGCCAAATATCTCTATGATCTTCATCCGGATATCGATTTCACTGTTTTGGCGAAGGCTGTGATCAAAGAACTTCAGGGCGCATTTGGTTTGTTGCTCAAATCGGTGCATTACCCACATGAAGTTATTGCTGCACGCAAGGGTTCTCCTTTGGTCATCGGCGTCCGCACCTCGAAGAAGATGAGGGTTGATTTTGTCGATGTCGAGTTCTCCGAGGATGGACCTCTCCCAGCTGAAGAAGCATCTCAGAATCTTGCCATCAAGAAATCAGCCGCAGCACTTCTAGCCCCTCCCGACAAGTCTCTCTTGCATAGATCGCAATCTCGTGCATTCTTATCTGACGATGGTGTTCCTCAGCCTGCTGAATTCTTCCTTTCTTCAGACCCGTCTGCTATTGTCGAGCATACGAAGAAAGTCTTATACCTCGAGGACGATGACATTGCTCATATCCACGATGGGCAGTTAAACATTCATCGTTTGACTAAAAACGACGGTACTTCAAATGTCCGTGCTATCCAAACCATTGAGTTAGAGCTACAGGAAATCATGAAAGGCAAGTTCGATCATTTTATGCAAAAGGAAATTTTCGAACAGCCCGAATCTGTTGTCAACACTATGCGTGGCCGCTTAGACGTTGCGAACAAGAAAGTCACTTTGGGTGGACTTCGCCAGTACATCTCGACGATTCGTCGTTGCAGACGTATCATCTTTATTGCCTGCGGAACTAGCTATCACTCCTGCATGGCTGTGCGTGGCGTGTTTGAGGAGCTTACAGAAATCCCGATCTCTGTCGAACTGGCATCGGATTTTTTGGACAGGCAAGCCCCTGTTTTCCGCGACGACACTTGCGTGTTTGTGTCACAGTCAGGAGAGACTGCCGATTCTCTCATGGCATTGAGATATTGCCTTGAGCGAGGCGCTCTGACAGTTGGCATCGTCAATGTCGTCGGCTCATCTATTTCCTTGCTCACGCACTGCGGTGTCCATATCAATGCCGGCCCTGAAATTGGTGTTGCTTCAACCAAAGCCTATACCTCGCAATTCGTTGCAATGGTCATGTTTGCTCTGTCTTTGAGCGAGGACCGTGTTTCCAAGCAAGAGCGACGTGAGGAAATCATGGAGGGTCTTTCCAAGGTATCCAATCAGTTCCGCGAAATTCTTAAGCTGAACGATCCAGTCAAAGAAATGTGCGCCAAATTCTTCAAAAACCAGAAGAGTTTGCTCCTATTGGGCAGAGGGAGCCAGTTTTCCACTGCATTGGAAGGTACGTGAAACCCCATGCTTGCAGTGAAATCTTGTATTAATAAGAACTGTAGGAGCTCTTAAAATCAAGGAAATCTCTTATTTGCACTGCGAAGCAGTAATGTCTGGAGAGCTCAAACATGGTGTGTTGGCATTAGTTGACGAGAACCTCCCAATCATCATGATTCTCACACGAGATAAAATCTTCGCCAAGTCTTTGAATGCTTACCAACAAGGTATGTTAAATTTCCCCAACTATTGCCTCACGGCAGGATTAACCTCTTGGTTATAGTGGTCGCTCGTGGCGGTCGCCCGATCGTTATTTGTAACACTGACGAAAACGAATTCCCAGCATCGATGGTGGAGAGGATCGAGATTCCCCAGACGGTGGATTGTCTTCAAGGTCTTCTTAATGTGATCCCGCTCCAGCTTATCGCATATTGGCTTGCCGTTGGCGAGGGGCTGAATGTCGACTTCCCCCGCAACCTTGCTAAATCCGTGACGGTTGAGTAAATGTTCACATTGTCATGTTTAAGGATCTTTTATGGATTCTAGAATCTGGTGTCTCTATAACAAACAAAGCGAGACTTATCCGGTGCTCATGAAGTAAAACTGGGGTTTAGCTAATCAAAGTCTTTGCTTTTATCCCCTTTATATCTTTTATTGGTGTTGAGTTTGAATGGCAGGAGGGGAATCAAATATAGATTATACCTATTCTGTGTCAGTCTGTCAAACATCACTATGCTTACTCATCCTCAGTGTATGCCAGCCGAAATAACTATAGCATGTAGTAAACACCTAGTTCACTAGTTAAAGCAGCAAAACTGGGTTTCGGAGGGCCAACCACTGTCCTCTCAACATCATCAACACCATCTAGCATGGCAACATTTAAAGGTCCTGGCCAGCCAGGAACTAATGATGGTTCGTGCTATGTCCATCCTCCAAGGGATTCTAGCGAAACCACTATGCGCGCGACGATGGTGGGGGCGGGGCATTTTATCATTTGTATATTGACAGCTCAATACAGGATCGAATCTCCGCATCGCCATTGTCCATGCGCGATGGAATACTCCGATAAATGAAGCTTTGGTGAAAGGTGCAAAGAAAAGGATGCTTGAGGCAGGGGTCAAAGAGTGCAATATCGTTACAGAGAGTGTTCCAGGGAGCTATGAATTACCCTTTGCGGTCCAAAGGTGAGATTCCCCCAATTTCCCCCATTTCAAAGCGTTCTCCAGAAAAGTCAAAACGCAATAGGTGGCAATTAGACTGCCTGAGTGAAGCGGAAAAAAAAATCAGCTCCAACTGTGCGTAATGGTAATTTGGCTATATTCACAGGGTTTACACGGCATCCCACGTGCAAGCGGCTGCCGTCTCCTCAGGGGCTTCAGGGAGCGCAACTACCGACCTCCTCTCCTCGACGTCGGATCTGCGAAAGCTTTCCACCACAACAGGCACTGCATCTGATACAACAACCCCGAAACCCTCAACCGCCGCTGAGGCCGAGCCCGCGGCACGGCCATTCGATGCGATCATCGCCATTGGCGTACTTATCAAAGGGGAGACGATGCATTTTGAATACATTGCCGATGCGGTCACGCATGGTCTGATGCGCGTTCAGCTCGATGCGGGTGTTCCGGTTGTTTTTGGTTTGCTGACTGTTTTGACCGAGGAACAAGGGCTTGCGAGAGCCGGTATGACTGAACATGGGCATAACCATGGAGAGGATTGGGGCAGCGCGGCGGTTGAGCTGGGAGCTAAGAGGAGGGGATGGGAAGCAGGGAAGATGGGTTAGAGTGGATTCGAGGATCTTTTTAATGTAGGATTACACCCTAAATTAGAGATCACCTTGAGCAGACAATATATGTAACTTTCGGATATAAAACCTGATATTTCTACCAAACCCTGTATAGCCATTGAATAGAAGAAACCGCTAAGAAGAAAAGTGAAGCGATCCATCACTCTGGTTTATATAGGTCTACTCCTCCATACGATCACCTTCGGCGGGCTTCGAGTCCTCGTCTTCCTCTTCCTCCTCTGATATAGCTTTCTTGGCTGCTCTCTCGGCTTCATCAAGAAGGTCCTTTGGTACCTCCATGTGCCTACCCTTGGTGGGTCCGTCTAAAGAGCTGATCCACGTCATCTCTAGCTCGAAATCTTTATCTTTGCTGTCTTCATGGGCAATATAAATGATCCGTGCGGCTTCCTTGATCCCGTCGAGTAAAGTGAGATTTCCAGATGGCAAGTCCAACTTCTCCAGCTCAGCCTTCGCGGCTTGTCGACCTTTTCCAGTGGCAGCGCCGTAATAGCCCTGGGACGCGAAGGTAGGTTAGCTGACAGGAAGGCATGCATTGCGCTCAAAATACAATAAACGTACCCAATAAAGCCCACTAGGCTCTATCATGAATAGCCCAGGTCCTCCAGCTTTCGCACCCTCAACTTTACCGCCAGAACCAACCTTTGGGCCAGCGCCAACTTGTCCATCTACAGGAAGCTCTGCTTCAGAGTCCCAGCCCCCAACAATCGCAGTGACACCGAACGGTCGAACACTCGAGTACAATGTATAAGCTTGGACGTAGCCACCAAGTCTGTTGGCTAGTACTCCTGTCGGGATGGGTCCCTTGTACGTGTTCCTCCACGAGGCAGCTTCGTCTCGGGCCCGGGAAACAAAGTGACGGCCATCAGGAACAAGACCTGATGATGCCTATGGCGATCGCAACAGAATTAAAAGTTAATACGGTCAGCGATAGACTTTAAAACTGGTCGCCATCACGTCTTAACAGCGACCGGGGCAATGGGGCCACTGACTATGCCAATATTTCGATCGACAGTCGCTATCCGTTTATTGGCGGCTGGCTTAAGCAGTTTGCTCGAGATGATCTTCTCAACAGCAAGAATTACGCCATCTTTGCACCTTATTCCGATCGCAGTGCCTCCATTTTCGACGGCTTTCACAGCGTATTCAACCTAGATGGCGCCGGTTGTGAGGATCATGTGGATGAAGAGCGTAGTTGGTCGACGAATGAAGGAAACTCACTTGAAAATTTCGTCCATCTGGAGAAAATACAGAGTTGGAAAGATCATAGCCCGTGCCTATAGACGTCTGTGATTGACCTCACGACATTAGCCTGGCCCCATTCAATGAAGTATGGAGTCGGGCTACAGACCATTGCGAGTCGAAATCGGGCGATGATAAATCAAAGCAAAAAGACCGGAGCTTCAAGTGAGAGGTTTTCTGAGTATTCAGGGGCGAAAAGAGCAGATAATTGGGAAAGTCAAGGAGTGCATACGCAATGGAGGATTGCTTCATTCAATGCGAAGAGCTAACTTCACTTGGTAGTTTAATGAAGCTCCTTCTTTGGCCGCAATGCAAAACACACAAACACATGTCACAGGGATGGGGGCCTTCAGCTTATCTAACTAATCATCCCCATAAGCTCACCTGGAGCTAACTAGTTTTACCTTGGCCGGATAAAATGATGGAGCTAATGTTTAATATGCTCATATAATCAATTAAATTCGGTAACTAATAACTACTGGCTATGAAGGAGATTTTCAGTATTCATGGATACAAAGCATGTGCCCCAATCAGTTGGGGTTTGTTTGTTTCGCCTCTCCGCAACTAGTCAACTAACTAACATAATTCCCAAGCGAGCGAGCAACCAAATTCAAACATCTCAACTAGCTAGAATTTAAACTGAAATATCTTCACCCACCACCCACTAAATAAATTAAATTAAATTACACTAGGTTGAGGGCATCTTAGTCTTGTATGCCCAAGCATTCCACAATTACTGCATCTTTGTGGCACTCATACACATGCTGCAGGCTCAGCAGCTGAAGGCTCCAGAGACTGAATTACAGGCAGTTCAACTGCTTCAGCAGGTGGAATAACAAGAGCCTGAGCTTCTCCTCTAGTTAGACCTTCTTCTTGTTGAATTTGGCATCTAGATCTCTTGTGTTTTTGCTTCTCTGTCTCATTCACATTGAATATATTCTGGTATTGCTTCTTCATGATAGTGACACTGACTATCCCATATTTACAGATCTTAATAATTTGATCAAGACCTTCAACTAAGTCTTGACACTGACTCTTCACTAAGTCTTTGATCTTATTTGCCTGCCAGTGTAATTGCCATGAATTACTAGATGTTTGAAGCATTCAGAATGTGATTGAATTGCTAAAGCTGCTGCACAGAGAGATAGAAATTTGTATTTGAATATTCAGCTGCTGAAAAATATAATTAAACTGAAAGAGCACTATTTCAGTTGTTCTGAAGTCATTTTGAGTAGTCTGAAATTTAAAAGCTGCAGCACATGCTGTAGAATAAACATTTAGAAAATCTGTCTTTTAAATGACATTAAATTCAAGTCACATTCACTGCTGAACTAAATTTTTATATACTTACTTTAAAACTGCAAAAACACTTACATTTAGTAACTGCAGAAGATAAGAGAAATGAAATGATATGTAAAAACATATTATAGTATTATTTTTACAGATTTAATCAAATTCTAAAATAAGATAACTGTTATATTCATTCAGAATAAAAGAAATAGAGATAATTTCTTGCTTTTTTAGAAAATTTATGGCAAGTTCAAGTCTCCCCTCTATCTCTATAGAGTTTGAAGGCTTTTTATCATGAATTGATGGCATAATTGTGTGTTGAAGTGATTGAGTTGTTAAAGTAGAAGAATTTTGAATTTGATTGCTCACTCACTTGAGATGCTTGCTTGCTTGAGAATTATGTTAGCTAAGAAGTAGTTACATAACTAACTAGTTAGTTAATGTAATTCACCAGTCAATTAATTGCACTACTCAATTAATTGACTTTCTGATTCTTCAAAACTATCTGCTTAATTAAACAACAACAAATTTGTATTATTTCTATTAAATTATATGCAAATATACATTAAGACTGTGAGCATGCAGAGGCTTTGTGATTAAGATCATCACATTTACTACAGTGTGATGATGCTCACTTTTTAGTAGACTGATCAAAATCTTCCATCTCTACTTTCTCTTTTATTTGATCTCTCAGAGCAGTCTGAACTCTAGTTAATTTTTTTTCTTTAGTTAGAATTTCTTTCTGATCTACATATGTACAGCTTTATTCTCACTTGTATTTCTGCTTCTCATTTGCAGCTTATAAAGTCTCATTTTTCTGAACTAGAAGAGTAGTCTTATGTATGACTAGTTGACACTCTCTAACTAACTGATCAAGAGTCTGATTGATAGAACTAGAAAAACTCTGTGTACAATGTTTGATAAACTGCTTGATCTTTACAGATTGATGCTTCAATTAAATGACATTCCATAAAATTTTTGAGATTCATGTAGATTGAGATTTATGCAAGAATTCAGAGAGTGTTAATGTATGTAGTTGAGTTTAAAGATGCAGTTTGTCAAACATCTCAGCAGAATTAAATGACATAAATTCAGTGATTTTGAATTCAGCTTTTATAGTAGTATTTTTCAAAACTTTCTTTTTAGCAAGAGAATAGAAACTCAGAAATTCATTTTTATTAATATAATTGATT
The DNA here is from genome assembly GCA_001430945.1 of Amauroascus niger. Classification (NCBI taxonomy): domain Eukaryota; kingdom Fungi; phylum Ascomycota; class Eurotiomycetes; order Onygenales; family Onygenaceae; genus Amauroascus; species Amauroascus niger. The sequence continues at coordinate 13,130 of LJPK01000167.1, forward strand.
TTTAACTGCATGTCTGATTTAATTTATTTACTATATGTTTTCTTCAGT
>LJPK01001645.1:0-16436 GCA_001430945.1 Amauroascus niger
TTTCTTGCAAGCACACTTTTTTGCAACTGTTATATTATAGCTCTGTATTGTAATGCTTAGTTTCAGGAACAATAATAATCCTCCTGACTAACTAAATACAAACTAGCGCCTCAAAACTGTCAGAAATCAGAAACGTAAAGCTACCTTCTGTTGTTGATTACCCTTTCCAAATCAATAACAATGATAAGTGACGAAACTGAGCAACCAGCCCATGGTGCTGCCATACCCTCTCTTCTACGGTGCGCAACAATAGCCCGAGCGATACCACCCCTCTTGTCCCTTCACCATGTTTCGCCTACGAAAGCTGTGGAAAGGATGCTAGCGCTGCATGAGTTCTATGTTCAGACATCGCCTTTGGAATAGTCTTAGTGAAATCAGAAAATATAGTAAATTTCTCAAACTACGGATTCCGGAGTGAGCTAACTAGCTAATTAGTTACCCTGCTTTTTCACTGCTATCACTCTGTCCACGTAGACTTCTTCCATGTTGAGACAATCCCAGTAGCACGGGCTTGGGAAATTCTTGAGATGCAATGAGGCCCCTGAATGTGTTTTTATCATAAACAAGCAGCAATCTCGCCTTCGGCTCAGTGCCACTTGATGCGAGGCACCTAACTGCTTAATCTCTATCCAGCTGGATCATATCTTCATATCTTGATGGTGACCTCGTCTATTGGTAACTAGAGAAAGGATTGTAATACAAATTAGATAGTCTTTGCAAACACTCAAGAATCAAGCAATTAGAGATGCTCAACATGATAGATATTGCGAAGCTGAATAGAAAAGCCCTCAAAATCCAAGTAATTAACTAGATCTAGCGTAAACCGTTACCGAGCCGAAGAAAGCTGGAAACGGCCAACTTCACCCCAGACATCTTAAACCAGATATTCTTGAGGTGTCCTTAATTCTGCTGTAGCTTGCAAAGTCAAAGCTCAAAACTCCATATTCCTCTCTCATTTGGTGTAGGAAGCTCCCAGCTACAAGGGAACTCCTGTGTAACATCTATATCTAGCCTAGAGTCATACTGCCCTACTCCGGTCACAATGAGAGCTCTCTGGCTTAGGAGGGCCTACTTGCTGTGGGTTGACTATTGAGAGAGCTCTCTTTCCCACTTGGTCTGCTAACTTAACCTCAGCAAACCATTTACCACTAACACTCAACAATTGATGAAAATCCCCGCCATGGGTTCTAAGTATGCAGAGTGCGTGACCTGTTGGCACATTGAAAATGCATCCCATGCAGCTCGTCAATGAGGCCTCTGTATGATAGATGTAAAACGTCATGAACTGCATTAGGGTTGCTCTAGATTTGAATGAGCAATACCAAGTATCCTGGGAGATAATGGATGAATCTGAGGGATGTGGATCTGGCTCTGGCAGAGGTTGCGCAATTGGTCCCGGTGACGGTGATTGCACGTATATTTGAGGCAGGTCTGGCAGATTCGAGCTAGGAAAAGCTGATCGGGACTCTGCCCGTAGGTCAAGAGACAGCGGGGTTGGCACTGCAATGTCCCCTGGGATATCCAGTTGGGGCCCTGCTAAACTAGATGATTGAGGTGCATCTGGCAGGGTGAGGTCCGGGTCTGCCTGAGATTCTGCTAAACCAGAGGATGTTGGAGGGTGCGGTGGTGCATCCTGGATAGTAAGATCTTCTGAATTGCCCAAGGTTGGTTGGGATTGGCCCTGGGCTGATCGCATTGAACTGACCCGCACCCGAGAGACCTGATGTGGTGTAAAAGTGTTTGTTTGCCCAGTAAAAGGAGGAAAGAACGCCAGAAAGAAGTCTCGCTTGACAGCAAAGGAGGTCAATCGCTCACGCGGCTCATCAGGCGCGTGTGAATAAATGTTATCAAGGTAAAGATATGCCTTGTCTGAGAAGAATGATATCCCATCTGTCATTGAGGATTGAGGCATCATCGATCTTTTCTGGGTCTCTAGGGAGTTGTTTCGGGGACCATCAACAGCCTTGACAAAGTCATAGTTGTCCTCTTGCCATATGTGCGTCGGCGTTTCGATGGAATGTTTGCTCCACCGCTGTCTGATTCAGACTTTTTCTTGTTGTGCGGTAAAACCTCTGGCTCCTCGACATCGCCACAGTCCCCGGAGTCATCTCCTGAGGTGGAGCTAGGCTGGGATAAGTCTTCCTGGGCGGTGCAATTCTGGCCGCTCGACCACAGTCATCATCAAGGATTAGGATGGGGAGTCTAACGCGAGTAAGTATCCGAAGACTGAAATAGCAGAAACTAGAGAATACCATGGGTGTCCCCAGTTCGGGAACGGCATAGCTCACTTTGGAACCCTACCCAGCAACTCTCTCTTCTTCTGTTGAAGAGCTTGAGTGTCTATGACCGTGAGCTCCGGCAGCAAACAGCGCACCACCTTGCTAGGGTTTTTGCATTGGTATGCTTGCGTTAGAGGAGTGTCTTCTTCATTCTCGCATGGAAGCAGTGGGTCAGCACCTGCAGCTATCAGAATTTCAATGATGTGAATATAGGAAGAAGGCCACCTATCACAGGGCTGACAGATTTTGAGCCCGTTGACCGCATAGTATAAAGGAGTTCTTGATTTTCTATCCCGGAGATTGGGGTCAAGTCCACAGGTGACAAAAAAGCTGGTGGCCTTCAGGTTTCCTGAGGCTGCATAGTGTAGCACACTCTTGCCGTGGTGATCTTTGTAGTTAAGATTAATCCCATGGTGAGTAAGAACAGAGAGGACAGCAGAGTTTCAGCAGTGCCCCCATGTCCATGGGGCCTCTGTATAGATTGCCACACCAGCATCAAGCAAAATATCAAAGACATCAGGCTGACTCCCTAATGCATCAGCTATTTCCACTTTTTGTGGAAGTGCCGGAACCTTTCTACAGAGTAACTTGACAACCAACAGTCGTCCATACTGCATAGTGATAGTTAGGGCAGCTAAACTGGTGCTGTTTCTCCATGCAGCATCCATGTCATGTTTGAGAAGCCATTCAACAACATCATCACTGTTATATTGAGCGGCTAACATCAGGGGAGTAGAGCTGCTGTCTGTGATGACAGATCCATAACCAGGCCTTCTATCCACAAGCTCTCAAAGCTCTTTGGTACCATACCTTCCAAGCATAAGGTAATATGGTTTCGGTAATGATGCGTCATCATTGTCCAACTTATCTCTTAAAATATCCTTAAACAATTTCATTCATCCTTCTTTGGTGGTGATGTGAAGCATGAAAGTTTGGTATCTTGATCGGCCGATCTGGCTTCAGGTGGCAAGATTGAGTTGCCTATTGGCATACACCACCACCATTAAAGAATGGAAGGGTAAATCTGATATTATCATATCAAGAATTTTGTTTGGAAGACAGTGTAGCTGCATTTTTGCTCAGTACTAAATATAAAAGAGAAGAAATTTCATCTGCTGGCTTGTGGATGTTGTGGGGAAGGTTCTAAGCTTGTCTGCTCCAGGCAGAGTAGTGCAAGCCTGCTTGTGATATATTTTTGATGTGAAGCCAGAGAAAGGCAGAAAGGCAAAAAGACAAAAAGAAAGAAAGGCAAAAAGGAAGAAAGGCAAAAAGAGAAGAATTTGTTAATTCCTCAATCAAGACATTCAGTTGGTTAATATTCGCTGGAATGTCAAGAAACATCAGGGCACTTGTTGGAGGATGGTCTTGGGATGTGTCAAGACCCTTTCCTAATCAGGCCTGGCTTTGTCGTGCGATCGTCGACTTTGGCCTGACAGGTATCCACCAATCTAATCCTTCATCATCCAGCCTGCTGACAGAGCCTTGAGTGATGAGGAGAACACAGCATCTTGGATTACAGATTGCCTGCTTCAAATCACTCCTACTTGCTCATACCCATACTGTTTCTTGGTCATGTTGCCTGCATATAACACAAGATAGAGAACATTCTACAGTGATTTTGCCTGCCGGATGGTTGTAATTGTTTACCATGTACCAACCTCCAACAGTAAGTGCACACACTGAGGCAAAAGAACCTTGCAAAACTAGGGCAATGGTTTCGCTACAGCTAGTATCACGCGTTTGGCAAAGACAGGCACCCACAGATGAAGGACATGCAAACAAGAGCGAATTCAAATGGACCAAATTGAACCATATTATCATCAACATAATTCAATCGAGCAATCAGTATACCAGGCACAAAGGCACAATCGCGATTGGGTACAAGACCAGTGCAGCTAAGAAGTAGCGGAGCTGGCAATCCAGCCATCATGCTCCAGCCAGCGCCTCTTCAGTCCACCAGAATTTTTCAAAGTCCACTTTGTTTATCCCTCCTCATAATGTGTAAGAATGTATGTAGCCAAATAGCGAGAGGCCTACAGCAAACTTCGGAGAGTTACTTCACACACTATCTGGTTTCCTATTTCTTGACACTTCATGGCGTTCCAGATTCAACTTTAGGGCCTCAACCAGTTTATCCTGCTCTTTTACCATAATAAGCAAAGTGGCATTATGTTGCTTGAGCACATCCATCAATTTGATTAGCCTTTTCAAGCTGGCTTCAGTACAGCGGTATATTGAAAGGATAGTGTGCTTCAATCTATCCAAAGCCTCTTGCGCGCTGGAATGGTCTTGGTCTTTTCCTTGTGTTTGGAGCTCTGGGAGCTTCTGGTCAGGATGTTCGGCAGCAGATAAGGTCTTCTAACATTCAGTTAACCATCTATGATATATTACCTATGCTTGTTACTTACCTGCGAGAGTCGATCAGGGTTTTCAGCCATGGGCACCATGATTCATCACAAATTCAATAACAACAGCAGGAGGTAGAGATGCGTGCTTTTATTCTAAAATATTTGGACTTGAGGTTGCTAGGAACATAGTGAGGGCACAGAAATACAGTTTTGAGAGAGAACATGGAGAGTGGTGATTAAATACTACAGCCTATGAACCGCGTGATTGAGCACAAACTAAGTGACTAAACTCAAGGCACATCCACAGACCAAAAACAACTCTAAAATCACATGATGGAAAAGAAATGCAGCAGGGATATTGCATGTGCAAGGGGCATCATCCGAGACCACTATTAACTGGGTAAAAGGGATAGGAAACAGCTAAGAGAAACAGAAAATTCTTGCCATCTGTTCCTTGAATGTCACTTCTTCTCATATTGGATCGACAAATCATGGATATGATCCCCAATTTGCTGGAGGAAAGGCTGCAGTTGCTTGATATAATTTGTCAAGTGGTTGAATTTCCTGGAGGGGTCAGTACCAAACTGCCGGTAACAATGAGGGGTAGTATTCACTCATTCTTATCTTGAAGGCTGAGTTCTTATACTCAGTCAGCTTTCAGAGCCTGAACCTGTTCAGAGAGATCTTTCACTTCCTGAACAACATTTTCCAATTGCACTTCAGAAACATCAGAAAAATCCAGAATGAGGTCTGGAATCTCTATCTTCTCAAGAGTTTCGGCCCCATCCATGACAGGAAGTGTAGGGTTCAGGGGGCTGTCCAAGGACGCCACTTCCCCAAAATCAAATTCTTGATTAAGGCAAGCCGGATCCAAACAGGAAAGTGGTAAGTCTTCCTTGGGAAGCTGGCCCAGTTTCTTTGCAAGTACCTTAAGCTGCTCATCATCAAGTTGCCAGAGGTAGTTCATAGCAGGTGAAACAGAGGGCATTTGGTTTGTGATTGATGCAATAAAAAGCGAATTTTGCAAAGAGAAAGATGATGCAATGGTATATCAGGGAAGTTTACGTACAGATGTGTGGTCAATTTGTATGCTGTCTGTTCATTCAGCTTTGGCTTGAAATGCATTTTTCTATTTTAGTTGTTCCCGGCCTGCAACTGCATCCCATCACTTTCCCCCTGTAGGTGGGTCTCGGGCAAGGGAAGAGGGAGAAGTGCTCTCAAGCATAAAGGTATTGACTACCTACAATCCATGATGCAATATTCTTACAGTTTGTGTACTTTCTAGCATGATAAAAATAAGTTCACCAGAGATATAAAAAGTCTTGTTCATGGTGGGAGTTTACCTTGACACTTCACTCAGGAGAAAGATTCAGTGATACACTTTCTGCAACATTATCAGCCCAATCAAATTTCAGGAATGGCGTCCGGGCATAGCAAGCCATATTACACCTGGAAGAAAAACTATATTGTTGAGTTGAGAAACCAGGGACACAACTGGCAAGCAATAGCAAACTTGTTCAATGCGGTCGTGGATGCCGACCGATAACGGACAGAAAAAGCAATTGAATCACAGTGGAAGCATATCAGGCGGTATGGAGGGGATACATCAGACCATGAGACAGATCATCATAGCTCGGAGCCACCCAATGTAAGTGCTAGAAAAAATTCTTCATGCAAGCTTCGCCTGCGGACTGTTGAAATAGGAACAATCTACTGTCAGTGGCCTCGGCATCTCGATGCCTAGCTCTAATCTCGATCGTCGCGCCAATTAAATAAAAATACAAATAGATGAATGCTGGGACCTGGGTTGGCAAACTCAGGGTGGAGGGGGGGAGAAGCACTTGGTGGGATTGTTGGAGTGTGTTTGGTTGATGCTCAGCGCTGGATATAATTAGCAGATCCAAATTTATCCCACTTCAGCTGACAGAATAAGCACTCTCTTGAAAGAGATATAAATACTGATCCAGTACCCTGTTTGGGCTTCTCATTTTCCAAGTTCTGATTCAATAACATCCACTCTGATGGCAAGCAACCAAACCATTTCTCCCCACCAGCAGGTAGGAACCTCCGAATCATCAAACCCATAATACTTTTTAACTGGATTCTAGGCGGGCACGCGTCAGGTTATACTCGATATTAACTTCCTCTGGGAGGTGTTCACGCAAGGATCTCGAGATGCCCACCGTATCGCCGACCTGCAAAGAATGCTAGCCAAAGCAGGTGAAGAAAATCAAAGGGCCCGACTTACCCAAAACGAACTTCTGGAACGTTATAACCGGACAGGCACGGAGTACAAGCAGCTGGTAGAGCAACACCGGCAGCTGGCAGAGCAGCATAGGCACCTTGTAGAGCAGCATGAACAAGCTCCAAAAGGCGCACATCGAGTCGCTTGCGCTTAGAGAAGAGCTCGTAAGCGAATTATCCGATGCTGTCGAATCACAAAATGTGGCGGATGCAACAATCGCGATGTCGGAAGCTGAAATGGGAATCCACCAGCGGCGTGCATTTTCTGCTCAGGATGACAGTGAAGAGGGGGGTGACGAGAATTGACATAATTTTCCACTGACTGGGGGCGTGCAATTTTTATTCGGGTGCTTTTGAATTGGTAAACTACCGCTGCTTCGTGTGCAATCGGAAATGTATGTACAGCCTGGAAAAGAATGTAAGCGTCTAGCGGAAGGCTCGTCGTTTAAATAAAGTTATTAAGGTTAAAGTCTTTGCCAGCCGCGCCGCGGTTAACATTGCTTATTTCAGATTTCCAAACGCGCGCTAGTTACATCGCCCTTCATTGGTCAAACCACTACTCTAAGGGCTGAGAGAAGAATTGGAGAAAGATCAAAATCGCCTCATACTGAGCTAGATTTAACACGCCATAATCCAGTAAGCAACCAATAGGCAAGCATGCGCAGCAGGGAAAGCAGCAAATGACAGGTGTTTGGCATCATTTTTGAACGGGACAAAGGGTGTCGCTGTTGGAGGAATCGGGATACGGGTTGCACGGTTGCCGCCAGAGCTTTGTAAAGTCTTTTGAGATAGCGTGGGTATTCCCGTATAGAACACCCCTGATGGTATTGATGTCAGACCAGGAGGTAGCTGGAGTGAAGCAGGGTTGGTCGAGTGCATTGTTCCAGTTGCTGTTGGCAGGGAGATTGATGCCGCGCCCCCTACCATGGTGACGTAGGTTGCACCCGAAGGCGTATGTGGTGAGAGTGGATACGTGTATCGCACCCCCGTGCCTGCTATAGAGCCAGAGGCGGCCCCTAATGTTGCTTGGGGGACCCCCGGTGCCATGCTTCCATCTGCTCGGCTTGCGAGCGAGAAAGCAGAAGCCAGAAAAAGTGTAACTGTCTGCATGTTTCGCATCATAAGATTTCTGAGTTCAAGGTCGCTAATATGGCTGGCATCTGTAGACTGGCGAAAGTGTGGGTATAAATACTAGTAGACGAACGTCTTTTTGTTAGGCTGATAAATCTTCAGATCTGACGAAATACAGAATCGAGGATCAAGTGCTGCAGCTTTAGCCGCCCGTCCCTTTGGCACCGACTTTGTCAGCTCAGCCACGGAGCGCTCTTATTGTTCTTTTTTCTCTATCATCCCATCAATGTGCTTCGAGGCCGGAACTTTGTAAGATGGTCTCCCATATACCAGTAGCCCCGAAAGCGAAAATCCCATACTAAAAAGGTTGGCCACAAGTTATTTCACAGTTGTAGAGAGCGACCTTCAGGTTCCATTTTCCAAGCTTTGCTGTGTAGATAGGATTGTCAAAATACAGCTAAAAATGAATTCAAAATTTATGGTCCACATTGAAAGCCATATGGTCGGATATCCCGTTTGACAACCTGACGGGGTGCAACATAGGCTCCTTTATGGAGGCTAACTCCCGGGTATATGATACATCCAGGGCCTACCCAACACTCCTCCTCTATGATAACGCGGCCTTGAGTTGGAACATGAAAGGGGATACCGGATGTCAGTATCTGGACACCCAATCCAATCCAAGTACGTGCACCAATCCTGATAGGAAAGTTGTCAAGAAATTGACAATTCTCACTTATCAGGACATCCTCCCCAATCTGAAGATTATACCCATAAAGACATTTGAAGGGGGATTCAACGATAACTCCAGGTGAGGGGAAAAGAGGGCCGGCATTCGGTCGTGGCATCAGGACATGTAGAAAGAGCTGATTCCGCTTTTCCTGGCAAATCGCGGAGCCAGGTTTGCAGGCCTCGTTAAATCTCCAAAGTGCCATCCGGCAGCGCTCACGGTCATCCTGCAGAGCATCAGGATCATATGTTTGAACATAAGCTGATTCGGAGATGATATCTCGGCTGTGGGCTTCGTGTGTTTGCCTATCTCGAGATTTGGTCGTTCCTTTCATTTAATGTTAGTGCGCTGCTGAGAGTATGATCGCGAGCTCAAATTATCATCTTAGTCCTGGTACTTACCCACTCCCTCAATATTCCAGGTACCCTCGAGCTTCATCTTCACTTCAAATCTCAGCATGAATTTATCTGTATTCTCGTCTCTGCGGCATCTGCCTCCATGTTAGGTTGGTAGTAATTCCAGCGACGCCTGGGCCTCTGGCTATCATATTGCCGCTAGTTTAACCCGGCGACTTGACCTCGGTAGGTGGCGACTTGCTACCTGTATTATTCAAAGACAATACCAGTAGTTTCATGTAATATATTTGAGGGTTACATTCAACAGCAAGTTTGCCTTTTCAATTGCTGTGCTGCATGGATTTAGACGAGCAGTCAGCCCAGAGCATCTCGTCAAATTGAGGGGAACTGGTGCAACGCTTCCATGTGGATGGATGGAGAATGAATACTGGCATTTCCACAGGAATCTATGGATAATTAAAGCTACCTATGTACCTAGGTAGTTACTGGGGAATCTGGCACCTCCGCTTCCGGATTAATGCGGGAGGCTTGCTGCTCTGTCCTCACCTCATCCTCACCCCTTCACAGCATCCTCACCATCTGCCTCACCAGCCTCAATCACCCTCCCTCCCCACCAGTCGCCCGCCTGCGTGAAAACATTACCAATTTGGTCAAGTTTATGCAATGGTCCAGTTAATTCTGCCTTGGCCACACATGCATGGCCTGATGTTCAAATTCAGAAAGATTTTGCCTCTCCTCATGCTGCTCATTTTTTTCTTCTTGTCTTTTAATGTTATTAGATGTGTTATGGCAACTGCTTAATATCATCTTTTTCTGTATCTGTCATCAGAGAAGAGAAGAGTCTTCTTGTCTTCTATTCTCTCATCTGCCAATTTACACAGAATCAGCATCATGCCAAAAAAAGTCAGCATTGAGAAAAGGGATTAAAGAGCCAATGAAGCAGGTTTTAACCCTGATAAGTATCCACACAATGCAAAACACATGCTCATGGCACTAGAGAAGTGTACACAAGAGGGATATAGTGAGATTTTTGTGCTTAAGCCACCAGTCAGGGAGAAGTATGAACTAGCACTTGATCCCTCTTCATTCTCTCAAGCAGAACTCCAGGAAGTCTGTGAGTGGTAGTAAAAATGCAACTGTGAAAGTGACTTCACAAAGCAGCAAGTCAGGAAGAGGCACACCATTTTTTGAGAAGATGTCAGCTGAAGATCTGACTGAAGAGATTCTCAGTGGCAGTTGGCTTGATGTGGGGCTTGCAAAACTGAGCTGCCATTTCAGGTATGATAAAAATATCACTGTTCATGATATGTGTGCAGAGGCTCTGGTCAGGGCAAATGGTAAGCAATCTCATCATCCAGAAGCAAATAAGCTTGTTGTGCTGATAGCTATGCTGCTGATGACTGTAGTCTATAGAAGAGCTGATGCAATTTGCCAGTCATGGGGGAAATTTCTGAATATACTTTGAATCATACATGAGCTCTATCAGCACTGTCACAGAGGTATCAAACACACTCAGACTGGAATGGTGTTTGGATCTTGCTGAACCTTTCCATGATTTGACACTTCATCATCACCCACACCTCTGACAAACATTGTCTGTGAAATTGTGCCAGAATCTAGAGGATAGTGAAGAATGTGCAAAATTGAATGGTCAGATTGATGAATTGACTCATAAAATGCAAACTGCAGACTTGAACAATCTCCAAAAGCAGCAAAAAGAACTTTATAGTGCAAGGAACATCTTCTGGTTCAGGAGCTTGATGCATGGCAGACACAACTTCCAAGAGAATGTAAGCCAGAAGCCACTGAGGAAGATGACTACACCCTGTCATATCATTGGACTTGATTTGATCATGCTGCTCATCTGATGCCAGAACAGAAGTGGCTCAGCTCTCTGTTGTTCCTCTCTGTCCCACTTCAAAGTCCTGAAGGACAACAGGTGCTTGCAGATATGATCACCATTTGTAAGCAGAAGAGTCCGGTTTCTGACCATCCAGCCCTTAAATCAAATAACAGCTGTTGTCCGGTTGCTGAATGCTCAGTCTTGTTGAATGAGTAAGTCATCTATCTGCTTAAATGTCCATTTGAGAGCTGACATATGTTCCACCGCTTTTCATTTGCAGTGAATCAGTTGGCGCAACCAAACAACAATGGAGGCATATATACCAGTGTCTCAAAAGAAGCCTACAAAAGAAACATGGCTTCTCAGCGCTTTGCTTTAGTTGTCACAAGTGACAAGACAGAGTTTGAGCAACATTGCCAGCAACACCTTGATCCGCAAACAATACCTTGCCAGTACAGCTACCTTGAAGTCTGTGGGATGATTGCATCACCAGGTTACTGTCCTGGATGTCTAGTGGATACAACAAAGGCTGCCAGCGAGCGTATGAAGCCTTTCTTGGACCCCCAGTCACTCAGGAGGGAGATGGACAAACATTATGGAATGCTAGATACCAGTAAGCCAGTCAGCTGTGGCCCTCACTGTGGCATGCTGTTTGATTCAATCATGGATCTTCAGCATCATAATCATGATGTTCACTGTATTCCGGTGCCCAGACGCAATGAGGGTTCCAAGCCAAAAGCCAAAGCTGATCCGTGCCGAGCAGAGGAAAGTATCAGTGATGACCTTGACGTTCGTCTTACAACTGTTGAGAGTTTCAAGCGAAAGCGCCAGGGATTGGATGTGGGGAGTGTACCAGAAAAGCGTCGCAGATATGGATCAGCCACAAAAAAGACACGCTCATCCGCGCATGGGAAGTCGGGTTACCAAACACAAACATGTGCAAGCAGTGTTCGCAGCCAAAGCATTGAGGACTCTGGCTATTCTTCTTTTACCAATTGTGGAGTGGACCACAACAGCCCCAGCTTTCCCTATCCCTCCTTTTCTACCACTTGACCCGCGTTTACTCGACATACCCGCTACGCAAGGCAGTCTTTCTCAAAACTCCGTTAGCGAAAGAGCTGTGCGCTGCCCCATCTGCCAGTGCTATATCAAGTCCTCCATCTCTCAGAAATACAGCATCAAAACAGCATGTTTGTCAGGTCATCAGCAGCGTCAGCTCTGCAGAGCTCATCAGGTGGAGACTGCCCTGCAGGAATGGATGGAGCACAATTATCCAAATATCAACTGGGATGGCCTTGATGAATGTCTCAAGCAATACCACCCTCATCTGCAAGCTGTTCTTGATCCTAATTACAAGTCAACATACAAGTCAAGGCTACAATGTGAGATATTAAGTCGGAATTGCTCTTGTTCAGGAAGACCATAGCATTCTCCGGGCTATTATGGTCCAAAAGGGGATGAGCTGCTGTAAGTTTCCCCATATCTACATCTTTGACCAGTGCTGATTGGATTCAGGTTGGACCATGTTATCTTTCATTTTGTAACCTCTATCCACCAAATTGCCTCTGTCAACGAACTGGCCTGAGAGTCTGGTGTCTTGATGTACGTCAAAGAGGTGTTGGTGCTGGAACTGCTCATCAGCTTAGTCAAAGAGGATCTTAATGTTGATGAGGAAACAGCACGTCAAGTTTTAATTGACAGTACAGAGATTGGGGAACTGCTTAATCAAGACATTGTGTGGAAGAGCAGTATGTCAGTTCTCCAACCATAATAGCATTATTTTGTGGAAATACAGGCATTTATGACAAATCTGAAAAGCCTGCGTGCCGTCCCAGGGGTTTTTCTATCACTACCTAAGTAATTTTGCAATCGACCCGAAAAGGAGGGGGTCATTGTTTCATGCCTCAAGTCTACAACAGCTACGCACGGCGACAACCCTGTTAACCAAACAAGTCTTTACTTGTCGGCCTGCTGTTGGATGGACCATAGTTTGTAGTAGTGACCTTTCAAATCAACAAGTTCCTCATGTTTCCCTTGCTCAACCACTCTCCCTATATTGAGAAAAAAGATCCGATGAACGTTCTTAATCTCCCTGAGATTGTGCCTTAAGTGGATGTCAGTGAGGATAGAACAAGAGGGATTGAGCCTGACTTATGAAACTAAAATGGTGGTCCGGCCATCAGCGCGTGATTTCAGCACATCCAAGATACAAAAGGCCGTCTTGTTATCCTGGCTGTTTGTAAGTTCATCCAGAAGGAAAATCCGCGCATCCTGGGTCAAAGCACGAGCGATGGCCAGTCGTTGCTGCTCTCCGCCCGAGAACATAGCATCTTGGTACCGGGTGTCATAGCCTTCGGAGCATCGTTGTATCCGGTCGTGGATTAACAAAGAGCGGCAGATTTTATATATCTCCGTGTCCTCAACATTGAGGTTGGCGTATTTGAGATTCTCCAGAATGCTGCGGTCACTAAAGAAGTTAGTTTTCTGGGGTACAAAGGTAATTCCTTCCTTTGAGCTCTTTGAAATATCGTGTTCGTTAATTTGGATGGAACTGCCTTGTGGGAAGTGGACTTGCAGGAGGAGATCCAGGATGGTTGATTTTCCACTGCCAGACTCTCCAACAAATGCAACAGTTTCGCCGCCCGGCACCCTGAATGATAATCCTCCAAGAACTTGGCATTGTTCACTGTAAGAAAAGTCCACACTCTTGAACTCAATGCTCCAGGGCTTGTTTTCCTGATCAGCTACCCATCCCTTCGGCCGTCGATAATAGACTGATGTTTCTTTCTCGGAGATCCCAACAAGCGAACCGACCTTCGCAAGCTCCGAGTGGATGGCATCTAGGAAGCTTTGCATGTTTTCTAGAGGCTCTCGCAATCGCGCGAGGTAAATGAACATTGTTGCAACCTCACTAATGTCACGCGTTATCATGACACAACCAGCTGGACCTGCCGTATAAACAAGGAATTTTAAGGCTCCCCTCAGAATTGAGATAGCGGCGGGATGTTGACTGGAATTCAAATGGGTGTCAACGATGTGTTGAAATCGGGCGATCTCCTGCTCCAGGCGGCCGAAGCAAATCACTGTCCGCCAGTTAACAATAGAGCCACGACAAGCCTCCTTTTCCCTTCTGCTTCTATCACGATACACCTTCCATCTATTGTGTTGTCGGGACCGGAGCTTTCCTGAGAGGAAAATATAGGAGCCCATGATCGTTGCAAAGGACACTGCTGCCCGGCTGCCAAGTTGGTAGTATATGGAAGTAAATGTCAAAATATTATCAAAAAGCACGGGGATAAGCATAAAAGTTGTTACCGATATAACGGCCTCGAAACTGCGGACATCCAATATCACATCCGACAGGGTGGCGGGGTCCCAGGCCTCATGAAACTCACTTGGGAGACTCATGACTTTGGTAAAGGTATTAATTTTCAATCTGCGGTCCCAATAGTGCTCTAACGGAAGCAGCAGATGAGACCTAGCACTCGCGATTAAATATCCGGGCTCAAGGAAGTGAAGGAATGCAAGATGATAGATCTCCTCAGGTAAGCCTGTCGACGGTTAGCCAAAAACCAATGCACCCTATCAGAAAAGTAAAACAAAACATACTGCTGGATTTGTTTAGTCTGCTCATCATCTGCCCAACCCTCAATGGCATCAGAACATTCAGAGCCTGTTCAGCCAGCAAGCACAGTCCAACCCCAAAGAGTTGTAGTTGGAGCGTCGGTTGTCCTGCTGGCCAGGCATTTGTCTGAAGCAGTTACAAGGAATTAGCGCTTTCAGGTACACACTAATCAGGTTTAACATAACGAACCCAGAAGAAAGTAATATATCTGCGCCATGGTGTGAGTTGCTCTTTGGGGTTGAAAGAATGCCAAGATCCAAAGGTGTCAGGAGCTTGTTGCTTCGGAGTATCATTATTCCCTAGTCTTGGCTCTTTTGTCGGTATTTCTTGGCTTCCCCAAGACGTCTTAAGAGGAAGTTAGCCCATAGTCGCCATTTGTCAAAGTAAGGAATGTGAAACTTACGACATGAAGTGTACAAGCCGCATAGACCTTGAGAATACCATGAAAATAGCCAAACAAAACGGAAATTGGTATCAAGGCAATATTGGACGGGTTTCGCCTGAAATATCCTAAGAATTTGATGACTTTGGCGAGAAACATCCAAAGAAGTAGCAACTGCAACGACCATCGATGCGTGAGAGGGTTGTTCTCTGTTGCCCTGTGGCGGAGCCATATTAATGCAGGTTCAACAAGGAAAGCCGGCGGCGAAAGGGTGGTCAGAAAAACAGCATAGGTGCTGTAGATGTGCCTCCTGTTTAAAGGCCGATTAATCTGTGAGCTAGATGTCGTATCTCTTTCAGAACTGACCTCCAGATAAACCGCTCGCAGAACAAGCTACGCAGGTTGCTTCTCCAGTTGCTTCGAGACCAGCGGAGACATTGTTTCAGATACCCCCGATTATCCTCAAGCGTTGTCAAAACCAGAGCTTCTCGATGATATTGAAAACACATGCCCCAGGAGTGCGAAACCAGCCAACGTGTGATGAAATTATCATCATCAGGCTGGAGTTGTTTGCCTTGCCAAGTTTCAGCCCCAAAGGCATCAAGGAATTCAGGGTTCTGCAGAATCTCAGAGCGATATGCCGCAGTTCGCCCGGACATGCATGGTGTCCCTCCATCCATATATGCTGTTGCAGCACAGTCAAAGTTCCTTCGCTCAAGATACAGTGCCCCAAGGAAACTCCAGACTCGTGGCCACATGCTCTGCACCGGATCGTGCTGAAGACGCTGACATGTACCAACTCCCCCCATCTTCTCTTGCTTGAACGGCGCGACTATCCATTTGAGAAGATGGGGGGATTCCCAGAGAACATCACCATCTGCGAGCACAGTGATTTTAGTTTTGACAAGTGGGATTCCTGCCACTAACTTCTCTCTTTTGCCATATTTCTGCACTGTGGCTACCTGGAGTTCAACCCCACAGGGTCTGACCATCCCCATCACATCTTCCGCCACGCCCTGCTCCTTCTTCACAGTTACCAAAATGAGCTTCCGCGGTCCATTATTGAGAATTGACTTAAGGGTCTCTGCCAGCTTTTGCCTGTCGATATTGAGGCAGGGGATGACCACCGTTACGTCTGCAGGCGCCAGCGGGCCACGGGGGGGGATTGGTTTGAGCCGATGATATGCCCAGAGGTTAACAATAAGCCGGACATATCGATAGCAGCTTGAAATTGAATGTTAGCTTAGGGTTGACGGTTTTGTCTGGTGTTGATTGGAACTTAC
Organism: Amauroascus niger; assembly: GCA_001430945.1. Lineage (NCBI taxonomy): Eukaryota > Fungi > Ascomycota > Eurotiomycetes > Onygenales > Onygenaceae > Amauroascus > Amauroascus niger. The sequence goes on from LJPK01001645.1 coordinate 16,162, forward strand.
AAAAGTGACCAAAAAGCCCAAAAGTGAAAGGGCATCATCCTGACATTGAAGGACATGTATAGAGAAAGAATGTTCTGTGATGGGTGGACAAGGGAGAAGGCTCTGATATATATTTTTCTGTCCACAATCCTGGGATGAGTTAAATCTGATCCCATCATGGTGTTCTATCTAGTTGTACCGGGAAAGGGATCTGGATGTGGTAATCATTTCATGGATATATGGAAAATACCAATAGTATACATGCAGCCTGTTTCTAGGCAATCTGCAAACAGCTC
>LJPK01001637.1:0-10069 GCA_001430945.1 Amauroascus niger
AGGTGAAGATAGATGGTAGGAGCGAGTGGTTCTGCTTCTCGTACTTCTCATGAGCGCCAAGGCTTTGCCGGAAAACCATGACTCCGAATCTTTGACATCATTTTCAACTCCAAAATGTTCAGAAAGCAGTGTGGTTACAGCATGTGAAAATCCGGACCTTCAAGGTCATGGTCTTGGCGTCCTGCAAGACGCCAAGTCTTTGTAAGGCTAAACCCAAATGGTAAGTCACATGCAAAGAGATCAATGATTGGTCCACACAAGCCTATCAGAAAGCAGTTGTTCTGAAGCACTGACCCTTTTTTTTGAGTTTAGTGTTTCACAGATAATTATGACGTCATTTTCACTCTGCGACCCCTTCATGGTAAGAGTCTTGGCATCCTGCAGGATGCCAAGACTTTGTACCGCTAAAAACATCCACTGCTTCACAGAACTACTCCAGCTTTCTAATAGGCATGTTGGCATAGACCAATCTTGGATTACTTTAATTTGCATGTTACTTGGTGGTGGGCTAGCTTCCACTTGTGTGTTTGAATCCATAATTCTCCGGCAAAGCAGAAAAGCTAAAGCCCGGAGGGAATAAAAGCCCTGAGGGGGGAAAAGCCCCAGGGGAAGCAAAGCCTGAAACATTTCTGCATTTCTATAGATCTACCTTTTGTCCTCTAGCTGAACGTACTGTCAGCTCCGCGCACTTCAAATTCTGCTCACGCTAAATTTGGACCTTTTCTGCCTGGCTCGAGGATCAACCTGCAGGCAGGCAAAGATGGATAAAATACAGGGGGATGGTTCACCAGAATCAGGTATTTGACTTAGTGTCCCTTTACCAAGCCCAGTTGCGTTTGTTTTACCGGCCTGCATTCAGGAAGAGACAGATTGTATTCATTTCTTCAACCTTGCTTGCTACCCATACAGAAGAGAAGGCAGCCATGTGCCATCTAAACAAATTTCACCTTCTTCACATCAGCCTTCAGAGCACCGGGGGAGGCTGACCGCTTCTTTGTGATGTTTGTCTCAGCATCACTCTCATCACTCTCATCACTCTCAGCTTCCACTACAAGTTCCTCATCGCTGGATATCTCAATGGTCTCATAGCACCTGGCCACAGCCTTCTCCAGGTATAACGCCTCTTCCAGCTCCTGCAAACGCTTAAACTCCATCCGAAGTGTAGCTTTAGCAATGTCTCGCCATTCCAAGATATACTTCCATACACGATCACGATCCTCACCCAGCAGGAAATCTTTCTGATATTGCACATCAACTGCATCCCACTGCTTTAGCCCCATGATGGCGCCCCCCACCGGGCTGAGGGACTGGAGGAGAAATGCTGGCGGGAAGGGATGGTAGGAGAGGTCCTTGAAGAGCTCATTGTGGATTGGATAGAGGGAATGGGCTGGCAGGTCAAGATTTTGAATGCGGACAGTATGGGGCTGAAGCTTTCCCAGAAACCCTGGGTTGATGGTTTTCTTATCAATTGACACAAGAGACACGGTAAGTGTCTGTCTGGGCTTCGCACCCACAGATCCACTTGGTATGAGCGGGTGCTGGAAGCGGACAGAGAGTGGTTTCAGCGGGGCTGGCGTGATCTTTGCAACATATACACCTTTCTCCGGCAGCATTGTCTTGAAGTCTTCCTGGGTGTATTCATAGAGCACCTTGAGCGTCGAGCTGTCTTTGTAGAGTTTCCGGATGTGCTGTTGGAATGCTCGAGGATGGAGATGGAGGCCAGGGACAATAACACTGTCACTATCCTCATTTCCGAATGCCATCATCATCTTTATCCCGCGTGGGTGGCTTTGGAGGTCCCTGAGCTGTGAAAACTCCGCGCCGCTGAATGTGACAGGTAGCTGGTTGGTGGTCCCATCAAATGAGCACATGGGCTCGGGATAGTATATAAGGTTTGTAGCATGGTCTGGACGAAGACAGACATTGAGGATGTACAGGAGGGGATCCTGCGCAAGAAGCTGCTGTGTGAGGGAGTACAATTGTGTCTCGAGCCACGGGTCCTGTTTTAATCCAATTTCGCTGTTGTGACGCGAATGGTGCCGGTACATCTTCATTTCAGCAACTGCAAGGTCAGAGAGAGTCTGCCCCGGCCCATCCTGCCACCACTGAAGAACACTGTCCACGTCAACGGTACCCTGGGAATTGAAATCAGCTTCAAATTGCTGACCATCCAGGCCCAGTCGCGTGGCAAGATCAGTCAAAAGATGTTCATAATCAACCCTCACGTTAGGTTTCATCATGCGTCTGAACCGATAGGGCAGGAGGGTGTTGCTTTGGATTGGATGCCGAACTGCTCTGTGGTACCAACCCCTTGTGCTCATTTGTTTTCTGGTAAGGGGAAGTTCATCATCATACGCAATGATGTCAAGTATGCGGGACAGCACGGTATCATCATCCACATTGGCTTCTTTGAGTCCAAGGCACCTGGCCACACCCTCAAGATGTGTCCCACACACGGGATAATTGCTGATGGTTGTTAAACTTTGCGCCGCTTCGGTCAGGTTGTCCAACGGTGTGAATACTGGTATGATTTCGCGGAGCATCTGTACGGCTATTGCCTCATCCAACGGCGCTGCAGTAGCTGATATTTTCGCAAGTATTCCCGGGGAAATGGAGGAAAATCGAAGACACGCACAACCGAAGATTTCATCACACCGGTAATCACTCAAAATTGAACTTAAGTTCCACCTGTACAGCTCTTGAAGACCGTTGGGCGTAGCAAGACAGTTAATCATTTCGTCAAAACACCTCCCAAGCTCCTTCTCATACTTCTTGCTGATGCCGAAGAAAAGCCGGAACGCGGTGAGATGGCCTTGGCAGGTCGCGGCCGTGTGGGCGCGACCATCAGGCTCTGGCACCACAAAAATTGCCTTGTAACATCGGCATGAACTTTTTCAAGACGGCCTCGGCATCAGCAATGCTTGCAGCTGAATGGTTAGGTAGCTTAAGGATTGTATTGAACTCCTTGGCAAGTGGTTGGTTGTCGCACGCGCAGTCGGTGAGGCCCAGGCTGTCAAATTTCAGATCACCGAATTCACTGGTTGGGGTGGTGTTGATTGATTTCCATTGGGCAGTTGCGTCCGTTTCGCCAGGACCTTTATCCTGTGCCGTCGGTGCGGGGTTGGCAGCGCTGGTGGCGGCTGGCGGAGCAGGAGCATCACCAATATTTGTCCCGGCCACTGGGGAGGCGGCATCACCCGGGCTAGTTTCAGTTAGATTTTGATTCTGTAATGTCGGTGCAGGATTGGCGGCGCTGGTGGCGGCTGGCGGAGCAGGAGCATCACCAATATTTGTCCCGGCCACTGGGGAGGCGGCATCACCCGGGCTAGTTTCAGTTAGATTTTGATTCTGTAATGTCGGTGCAGGATTGGCGGCGCTGGTGGCGGCTGGCGGAGCAGGAGCATCACCAATATTTGTCCCGGCCACTGGGGAGGCGGCATCACCCGGGCTAGTTTCAGTTAGATTTTGATTCTGTAATGTCGGTGCAGGATTGGCGGCGCTGGTGGCGGCTGGCGAAGCATCACCAATGTTCATCCCGGCCACCTGGGAAGATGATGCATCACCCAGGCTAGTTTCCGCTGGTACAGAATTAGCAGTGCTGGTTGCGACCGGTTCTGCTGCGGAATTACCCGTGTTCATTCTGGCCACTAGAGAGGCTGCATCACCCGGGCTGGTTTCAGTTAGATTGCCATTCCGTACTTCCGGTACAGTGTTGCTCATGCGATCGGGTGTTGTTTGTATGCCTTTGTCGGCGGGGCCCACATTGTTGTTAGATAGGGTGGGCGCAGCGACTGTTGGTCCAGCGGCGCCTGACGCGTTGGCATTGCTACCAGAATCTCCGGGCACGGGCTCCTTGGGGCAGATGGAGTCAACACCTTCGTCATTGGGTGTTTGGGGATCTCTGGCCGAATGGTTGCTGGCTGGAATGCTGTCAGTTGTTTTCTCTGTAACTGGGCCCTCGTCACGACCCGCACTTTCGTCTCCCCTCCACGTATTCTCATGCGTGACTTGAGCTTCACCGTCCTCCATGATGACCATTCCTGGCGCGAAGCTGTTATGTGAGGCCTGGAGCAATCCGTATTCATCAACCACACATCCAATCTCCCGGAGCTGCTGTGGAGTAAGAGGTAAAAATGAATCGGCCATGCTGTTCAGGGTTCGTCGTAGGTCGGCGAAGCTGCCAGACGGGTTGGCTGATCGTCCACATGACGGATGGGTTAATCGCCAGTGGACCTCAACACGGATACGACCCATTCCTTCTTCAAAGTCGAAACGTTTGGAGATCTGTGCCAGGAGGCGGGTGTATTGATTTGCCGTGTTCGTGTTGATGATCCCTTCCGCCGCTGGCCCCCAGGCTTTTCTGATTGCTTCAAGAGCATTGTTATATTTGGCAAGGTTGGACCGAGCAGTCCTGGCCCGCTGCTCAATTGCACTCCATGTATCATTATATTCTCGGGTTTTCCTAAATGCCTTCCAATCTTGATCCTCGTTGAAGAAGTTCAAGGCTTCTAATATGAAGTTATCCAGGTTTTGCCCGAGCTGGTTGAGCAATGCTCCAGCCTCGGTCCGTAGGTCCTCATATTCGTCTGCCGGTAAAGTATCGCGCTGCTCACGTAGGAACGGGATGACCTCCTGAACAGAGGTGAAGGATTGGCCGGTGATCGTGAGTGCAAAAGGTTCTGCGGGCGCAATGGCCTCCATTGGTGAGCCTGACGCGGGTTGGCCAGACATGGCGGTCTACCAATCCTGCTGTTGGGAATCATACAAAACCAGGTTAGTATACATGATGCAAAACAGCAATCTCTCCACAACAGCACTGTGGATCATACTGTTGCTTTGACAGGGAAAAGCGGCAATTGCTTCTTGATTCAACAAAGAAACTGTCGTGTCACGACAACATGGCTCTATCCGGCGGAAATACGGGACATGCAATGCATTGAATCCTCGACTGATTCTCAGGAATTTTAAAAGATAAGTTCAAGATGCAGCTTGACCGACCCGAGAAACGCCAACGGCACGTGCCGCGTGGTGGATCCCTCCCTTCATCTATATCAACGTCCGCCGAAGACACAATCAAAGAACACAACGCCATGGAATCAGCAACAATACGCATGTATACTGACGGGAGCGGCATCAATGGTTATGTCGGGGCAGCGGCGGTAGCGCCTCTGTTCCAGGCTAGCGGCGTCCGCACGAAACAAACTCAGCACATGGGTGAACTCAACACCTCCACTGTCCATGGGGTATCAGAACACCTCGAGGTATTAGGACGCCTCGAGGTATCAGGACTCCATGGGGTATCAGGACTCCACCGGGTAAGGAAATGAAACAAAAGAAGCTTCAGGGAAAGTCAGGTTTAGGCCTGGCTGAGTCAGCGGGCATGACTGAGTCATGTGATGAGCGTCTTGCATGCCGCCCGCAAAATGGCACGCGCCACCAACTTGGCGCGGCCACCAATTTTGGTGGCCGTTGCCATTCCTGGCCCCCTGAAGGTGTGTGAGGTGATGTCATCCCCCAGAAACAGTGCGCACTCTTATAAGTGTAGCAGGACCTAAACGATGTTTTGGATTATTGCAGAAATGCGGAAATGCAGAAATGCAGAAAGGCAGATGTCAAGGTCATGGCTGGCAAAGATCGTGGCCTCTCCACTAATCATCCTCCCTCACCCTTGATTTCAGTCTAAGACCTTGGCGCTTCCATCGGCCACATATTTCAGAAGGCCATATAAATCATGGCCTGTTTAATTAATAGATAGCTCAGCCCGGTCTATCATAGGTAGCTCAAAGCTGTTTCCATTCTCTGTGTTGATCCGACATCATGCATCGTGGTTCAACCCCCAATCGGCGCAGTATTCAGCAGATGCGACGGCGACGAAAGCTGACCCTGAAGAAGATACTCTATCACTACTGCGTTGAGTGTTATAGCCAGGTGGATCTCGTGGGTGCTGACTACTCATTACCACGCGGTACGGCCGGGGAATGGGGCCAAAAACAGGTGGCTGAATACTTTACAATCAACAACCACAGCAGATGCCAGATCGTGATCACTCCAGCCTCCAAGAGATGAGATATAAGAGGAAAATATCACTAGAACACAAGCTACAAGAATACTCTAAGAGCTGTTGTAGTGATATTTATATTTTGATCTCAGAGGGTGTGGTGGGACAGACCCCTGGCTGCCAGAAAGAATGGCAAGAGAAAAGTCAAGATTACTTCCTCACCACAAACTCTGATACAAACACCTTTCCACCCAGAAAGACTTGGTGAGTCTCCTCATAGTTTCCAAGTTAGGATTACTCATTAGTCAATAGGACAATTTTTATCCCCCTGTTAATCGAACAACAACGACAAATTATCCAAAATAACCTTCCAATATGGTGCTATAGTCTTGAGAGACCGGAAACGCGCCGCGTTTCCGGGTTCTTGGAAGAGCCTAGGCAAGGATGTACTATAGATTATTTCTTAGACAGGCGGAGTGAGGGGGATTGGTAGAATGGTAATATGTCAAATAGGAATGTGGAATGAAATATTGGAAGAATGCAGAATATTTTTACTAGAATAATGGAAGAAGTAAGGACATACAACTCAATTAGGGTTTAATGTTTGAAGACAGGAATAAGATGCAGGGCCAACTAGAGACAGTCACAGAGGTGAGTAGCTAATGGCAAATGTGGATGAGATGCCACAAGTACTAGGGAGGACTATAAAATACACAGAAAGGAGTAGGAACATACAGCAGACTAGAAACAGAAACTAATCCATCACAGAGAGGAGTAGGGACAGCCATATCACCACAAGAAACTTGGGTGAAACTGGGGATAGCCACAATTGTACAGACAGCCATGGGATAACAGTTATTGTAAAGCCTAGACATGTAGGGGTGGCTATAAAGATGCCAGATTTGTAACTTACAGAAAGGAAATGCTGACTGCATCAGGGCCAGCCACAGAGGTTTGTGGTTTGTGGCCTCTGGAAATAAAATTTCGGAGGCATCAGGGCTGACCATGAGAAACTAAAATGTATGGAAAGCAGTATGGGACCAAGGACGGCCAGATGGAACACAAATTATGTGGAGAGCAGTAGGGAGGAAAACCGGACTAGGGACAGCCACTATGCATCAAAACACGTGAAGGAACACAGAGAGGATTAGGGACGGCCATGAGGAAGCAGATAATGTGGGAAGCAGCAGGGATGTAGGCAGACTAGGGACGGCCACAAAGAAAGCAAATGACATGGGAAGGAGTAGGGACGCAGAGTAGACTAGGGATGGCCATGAAGAAAGCAAATAAACATGGAAAGGAGTAGGGACGCGGAGGCACTAGGGACGGCCACGAAGAAAGCAAATAACATGCAAAGGAATAGGGACGCAGAGTGGACTAGGGACAGCCATGAAGAAAGCAAATAACATGGAAAGGAATAGGGACGCATAGTGGACTAGGGGTGGCCACATCACCACGAGAAACTAAACTGGGGATAACCACGATTGTAGAACATACGTGGAGAAGATTAGGGACAGCCATGAAGTGGCATAGTTCGTGGTCCATGTGAATGGAATGCTGGGGGCATTGGGGGGGCCACAAAAGTTCGTGGTTCGTGGTCGGCATCGGGGCAGGCCACGGAGACTGGTGGTTCATAATCCGCGTGGATAGAATAAAAAAATTCGGACAAAGCGTCCGAGGGATGGCCATGAAGTTTAGGAACAACCATTGGGCAAGAGAATGAGGAGAATTAGAGGTACTAGGACTGGGCATAGGTCACCGCGTAATATTCAACTAGCTTAACCTTTGCTCCCTTCCCCTCCGAGATCGCCATTCCCGGCCGCTTGCTCCTGCTCTTGCTGTTCATATTCTTGCTTTTCAAACTCAGCGAAAAGGGGAACACGCATTGAAATCTTCTCCAACTGCATAGCAAAGTCCGACACGCTGAATTTTCCGTGGTCGTCGAACTCTTTCGTAACAGCCATCCTATACCTGGCAAGATCACCTAGGTATTCAAACCAGATATCCTTGAAGTCACAAAATTTCCCGGGAAGCAAGGCCAACATTTTATAAGCCTCGCTAATAAATGTTGTTAAGTGGTCGTATGAGCCGGCACGCCTCAAGTTTTCCAAATAAGAATGAATTCCGTATTTCCACATTCTTGCGGGCATGTTGTACTTTCTGACCAATCTTCGAAGTGCCGGGGTGCCACGGGGGTGCTGAGAGGCCGTGAGGAAATCATTATGCCGTTTTAGAAGAGCCATGTGGAGGGTGGTAGCAGCCTTCCATTGCGTATCACTCCAATCTTTTTTGGCTTGCTGGCGATCGATTTTAACACATTTCCGTTCCAACAGTTTTAGATAGCTATACATGCTCTTGGTTACACCAATCAACTGCGCCGTAGTAAGTTGCGTAGTAATTTGCGGAGCCCAAAGGGATCGTGTGAGTTCCATGTTTGGAAACTCAAAAGTGCCTTGTTGTGCGATTTGGCTGGACTCAGGCGATTCGCTCGGGGGTGTTTTATCATTCAATAGCAAAGAAGCGCCCTGCTCTTGAGACATTGTAGTTGAGCCTAGTTGATAACCTTATGTCAATCAAAGTAAGCAAAAGCAATCCAAGATAACTTACTGGGATTTGGAAGAGATAGGCCTCCGATGGGTAACGGTAATGGATGGGTGGCAAGAAGAAGTCACTAAGAACAACTTTTTGAAGCCTGTGCGAATGGTGAGAGCTTTTGGTACGGGAAAGGAGGTTCAAGGCTCTCTCTTAAGTACCCGTCAAGCTGTGTTTTCGGGCCGCAAGGCAACAAGAAAGCTCAAACAAAAACAGCAATATAAAGGCAGATCAGAAGGCAACAAGCTTTGTATATGCACATATGCAGGGAATTTGTGTCTCGTCCGCGGTATGATGTTCAGCTCTTACTCGGGCCCGGAAGGCGTCGCGGAATGACAGGCTGGCGTAAGGCAGCGTAATGCAGCCCACAGTGTTTTGCATGGCAATCACACCACATTCTTCCCCCAGCCATAGCTTGGATAATTCCTGTCTTCATTGAAGTGTCTCAGCTGATCCGCCTATGTGGTATTCTAGTAGATGCTTCTCCACGATCGTACAATCAAGGCAAGCGGCAATGGAAGAGACAATACCCCGGAGACAATTCAAGAAACTTTCGCATTTGTGTGCCTGGTCTTCTGTTATTAGAATTCTTCTGGGGTATTTGATTCCATTGTGAATTGCATACCAGACTATTGTTTACCTGCGACTACCTAACCACCACTCATCCTGTTTGAAAGAAACGTTCACAGGGAAAAATAAAATAATGTTTGAGGAAAGTGCCAAGCTACAGAAGCCTATAGATGCCATCCCGCCAAAATTATGTTTTTACCAAAATTACATGAGGGCACACACCACTGACGCCCCATTGCTTCAGTGGACTCAATCCCTCCACATACGGTGCGTCGGATCTAACCCTTTCAGGATTAGCTCTGTTTGGCAGGTTTGCTGACTAACAACTCCGCAGAAGGGCTTGAGGAAAAAAGCTCTAAAAATGCTGTTTATGTCACAAGACTCCACATTACAAAACTTACACAATATTTGTTATTGATTACTGAAATAAATTTTATTACATAATACATGTTTGTACTGTATGTTTTAATCTAATTGTGTTGTTAACTGCTTGCAAAGTGACTACATATCAACAAGTTATTAGTATCAAAATCTATAGATACAGTATTATTGATCACTTTTACAAGAGTAGACTGAAGAATTGAAATCTTCATTTGATTGAAACTAGACTAAAAAATTATCTAGATATTAAGACATAAAGCTGAAAACAAAGTCACTTCTGAATCAGAAAGTCAATCTGCAATTCTCACATTGCATTAATGAGATTCATAATTTTAGTTAATGCTGCCATAACATGCATTTCATTGTTTTCATTGAAGTTGATATTCAAAAAAACAAAATTACCGTTGTTTTCAATTTATTTGTTTGTTAGATTTGGTACTTGATTTGATTTCTTACAAATTAGCAGCTATCTACATTATTTTGTTTTATTTTTTGATAATCTTAAACATTTCAAATCTACAAAGTGAT
>LJPK01001651.1:0-23066 GCA_001430945.1 Amauroascus niger
CTTTTGTGATTACGGCCGGTCAAGTCATATTCAAGCTGCGGCGCAAATAATGAAATCAGCAACCACCATACCATCACATCACACTTGAGAACAGAACTGGAAAAAAAACACAACAAAAACCTGCGCAAATCAATATCCCATGATCTTCAACACACAGCTTCAACAAATATGTTGCTTGGCTTATCTTCCACATTGATTCCATATCCTCCTAGAGATGTAAAATCGTTGTCTTCTTCAAGTTGCAGGTGCTCCCAGCCCAGACGCGACTTTGACACATAAGTTCGTCAGCATCAACCTCCAGGACTTGTAAATCTTCATTGCAAGTTGATTTGCGTATATTTCAGGCAGCTTAGACTTGAAACTTCCCTCGAAGATACCCTGTGGACCTATCCTCGGTGGTGTGTCCTGCGCACAATCTTGATGGTCTCCACCTGGAGAAGCTCCTGACTGGACAGAACAAGAAGCACTGATGGATCCAGCCAAGCTTCAATAAGGAAACTCGTAGCTCTCCAGATTCAAGGGTTCATGTTTCAGGATGTCAACAGCAGAAAAGATACGAGTATTGTCAAAGGTGGAGAAATCAAGGATGGTCACCATGCCGTCTTCCTCTTGTAAGGCATGCTGCAGTGGTGGTGGTGGTATTGGTATTGTATTAGGCTCACCCGAGCATAAACCGGCAGATCAGTGTTGGTGCCCATAATTTTTGTGCTCCAATATCTGAAAAGCAGATAATGTTTATCGGTTTCTGAATCCAGACACATTCCTTCACACTGAAAAGAGTAAGGTACAAGAAAGGTGATCACTGTTTGAATCTTTGCGGATGATCAGCTACTTGTTTCCGCCGCGCATAAAAGGTGAATTAGACATATAATCAACCGGAACAGATTGCTGATTGTTTCCCATTTGTATTATTCTCAGCTCGAGCGCGATAGCTGGAACCACATAAAGAGCGTCACAAGGTTCACTTGTTATTGAGAAGAGATAGCAGGTGATTGTTAAGGGATCGATCGCTTTGTTGAGTGTTTACTGAAAGAAGAGATAGTCAGTGGACAGTAAGATATAGTTAAAATTTGAGTTGTTCACTGACAAAACCACTTGCCATTGAGACACTTGAGTCAGAGTTATTGAAAACCAGAACAGTTTCAATCAAATCCACTTGGTATAAAGAGGATATAACTTACAAAATAGTGATTGACAAAATCACTTGCTGTTGAGAAAACTGCCACATCTGCCTCCTCCAAGCACAAGAAATGAATGAAACACCATCTACTCTTTTTTGCTATTCCCACCTTAAGACAAGGCTCAACATGTAAAACTCAAGAAATATAGGTCAATCCAATCGGGTAGGTCTCTAGAGGCCTATATGGATATCAACGTCTAGGACTTTGGGGATCTAGGGGGGTTTGAATGGGCAGTCTAGGAAGAACAAACATGTAAGCAAGAGAAATATATAGAGATTCAAAATGGTAGCAATGTAGAAAGATCTAAGATGTAGCTTCTAGAAATGTACCTAGGTGATGATCAAGGCTCTTAGGAATCCAGGAAGGTGTAATGTGTAGAAAGGTAGCAACCTGGCAGGCAGGTTTCAGAGAGCATGAAGGAGGAAGGAGTGAAATAGAGTTGGTCTAGCTCCCTTTGTTTAACTTGGTGCTCTTATGGCCGTTCTGCATTTGTCAACGTTTTTCTCACACTGAAAAACTGAAGATTCTTACATTTTACAACATCCAAGAGATTTTATTGTCCTCACTTTCTTTTACTAGATCCCACAAGCCTTGCTTATTCAAAATGGCCACTGTATCTGGCAATAATATCCTCACTCGCTTACAAGCAGTTGCTGCATTGAATGCTCTTGCAATACCAACATCTGGTGATCACCACACCAATCAGCAGGTGATGCTGGCTTTCTTATCAGGTGTGCATGACATATTGCAAAGATGCCCAACCCATAACATTATTCAAGTTGCAACCAAACCAGTGTCATATCTTGCTGCAAAGGATCGGATTTACTGGAGGAAAATGACCCAAAATGATCCTTCCTATGAACTGCCAACGTGTGTGGAAGCAGTAAAGAGTCAGAAGAAGCTGGCTGCCAGTATTAATTTTTGGATATGTTACACCTATCCATCACGTGTGTTTGAATCCTCAACACACCTCCGTGATCTCAAGGAGGCCAATCACACCGAAGAAGAGATCATGAATACAAAGGTGATTCACCAGTTTGGAGGGGCTATTTGGCATGCAACAGTTCTTCTGTTTCGAGATCGAAAAGTGAGCTGTGAAATGGATCTCATTTAATAGGTTTTCATTGGATTTTTTTTCTAACTACTGCTAGGCTTTTGTGTATGACTGCCGATATCCTGGACTTGTTCCAGATGGGCCACGTTGCCAGCTGGATCGATTCACCGGAATTGCAACAGCAAGAAATCTGATTAAGAAGATCAAGGAGGACCGGTGTGTCAACCAGATCTTTATTGGAGGAGGGGATCAGGATAGCTCAAATTATGACTGTGAGAGAAAATGCTGCCTTTTCATTGCAAATCAAGTTCGGTCTTATCTTGAAGAGGAGAATGTTGATGTCACTATGGGCGCTTCTTGCATGGAGGATTACAAATGGGAGGAAACGTATTTGTGAAGATTTTCTTCAAAGAGACATGATTAATATAAGTTCCAGGCTATCAGTAGCGTCTGCTGCATGTTGACCAGCTATAATGGCAAAAGAATCTCTGGTCCGACCAAACGGAACGCATCCTCTCCATTAAAGTGTAATTGGCTCGCTGGAAGAGTGTTATTCTCTTGGTTGAAGTGCTCAACCCGCATCACAGACAAGAAAACAGCATGAAAGCACACCCACAATGATAGTTTTATGACCGTGAAAACCACTAGAAGTTACAATCATGGGATGGTGGAGCACATCACTCTATTTATATGGATCAATTGCCCGCTTCTTAATGCCTTTTCAACTCCTGTCTCTGGATCAACCGTCCCCTCCCATAGCTTGCTGTCCCACGAATGATACTGCAGTGAAACGAAGAGCTCCTCTATCTGGTCAGATCTCTTCTGCTTGCTCTTGGCAGAGCATGTGAGCAGCAATCAACTCAGCCTGTTGGAGAATTAGGGCCATTCTTGCACACTAACAACTCCGCAGGAGGGCTTGAGGAAGATGTTCTCCTTTTCCCCTTCATAACAGATCATTCAACCATCAACAACGATCAACCACCAACCAAAGTAAGTGTCAAACCATCTGAAAACAAGGAAAAATGCTAATAAAGATGATAGTTACAAATGACATTCTGATCTACGCGAATGACCTTCTATATTGATGAGATTTGAGTGAGTGGAGGATGTGTGACATGAGATTTGACACCTGACATTTTATGGTCTGGAGATAGAGAATATGATATAGAACCACCGGCATATGTTAGAAATTTGGTAAAGATTGATTATGGTTGAATTCTCGACGGCATTGCTGTTGTCGCTGTTAAAAAGTGTGACATAAATGCCACTTTTAGGGCTTTTTTCCTCAAGCCCTGTCGGGGAGTTGTTTGTCAGCAAACAGGCTAGACCCTTTTGGGACTCTTCAACCCTAGAGTGGGAGGGATTGAGCCTCTGAAGCAAAATTTTGCTTTAAAGGAAGTTGTGTTACTAATCATTATTCCGCTGCCTGTGTGTGGCATTTGCATTTTCTAGCGCAAAACAATTTTTGGTGGGATGGCATCAATGGGCTTCCATAGTAAGATTGCAAGATTTCTGGAGCAAGGGTATTGTGGGCTTGAAAGGGATTCTTTGCCCATTCACTATTTCCGCCGCGGGGTTGGGGGTGCGCGTGATGTCATGGGGATGAAAAACTTTCTTCCTTCTGGCTCAACCCCACCTTATGGTAATATTTAACGACAGAAGTTCATGGGCATTTGTGTTCTCTGCTGTTGCGAAAAAGATTTCAGTGAAAACTCAATAAAAACTTTGGTACGTTTTTTCATTTTCACACGGCGAGAATTCAAACTCACAAATGGAAGGCACTCGTCTGAGAAGAGGTTAGAAGGATGGCATTGAAAATGGCACACTCTCCAATTGGGCACCAGGTTCCGGATATCATTGAGGAGTGTGAAACCTTAGGAAGCTGGCTATGCGAAAGTACAACACGATTTCGGCTAAATCACGGCATGAACGAGTGCGTAGACCCTGAGCTTGACAAAAGACTGAAGCCACTATTTGAGAAACTGGTGTGTCTCCATTTATCCCTGTTAACTTCTGATAATTTTTTCATCATGTTTCTCTCTATTTTTGTGTATTGAATTAATCAGCCAAAGGGCTTTAATAATACACCAGACTACCGCGTTTTTCGCATGGACAGCAAAATCCATTTTCGGCTGCCAACTGATCGATACCCCTACGATAACATCCCGCTTCATGTGTGCAACCCGCCGTCAGCAACCATTTCATATCAAGCAAATAATGCGGAAGTCGAAGTGAAGGTCGGAACATCCATTCGGATCATAGAACATGCATTCTATACTCCAGACTGGTACTGTCTTGTGATCCCGAGACCCGGCATGAAATGATTACTTCACTTGTCGCCATCCAGCTAATAGTCTCTTGTGAGGCAGTCCCATAAATAGTCTTGTGTAAGCCAGTCCCAATGGTAGTCTTGGCTTTGAAAGGGATCTGCATGAGCAACTTCTGCATTGTTGTCTTATTAAGTTAGTGATGAATGGAACTGGATTTATTTATAACTCACTCTGGTCCACATTCACAGCTTCGAGTACTTCATCAGGCGTAGCTTGAAAAATAAGCGGCCTGTTAGCCGGCGATTGCTCCAAAGAAGGGTATATAACACGAGTTGGAATCTGAGTGGGTAGGACATCCTCATTTGGCTGGGCGCGGTCTGATTGCAGGATGGTTTCTGTTTCGCCCACTTCAGACTCCTGCATTCTCATTATATTTGGTACGCCGGGTACCGGATTAAACACATGGTTGAGTCTTGCCTCTGTTCCATCAGTCTCTATAGCATTGATGTCAGCCGCTATAGCAGTGTCTCCTGCTGAACCACTTGAATCAGTGACCTGGGTGGCAAGTCCCGGCGTAGAACTGGAACCGCTACAGGGCTGGGGTGTTGACTGTGTTGTAGGCGGTCGCTCCACTGCATGAAAAATGGAATCGCCGCCGACTGGGCCAATTCGCCTTTTTGGTTGTTTATCGCTGCCATTGCCAAGTTCCACACAGCGCCGCTTTTTAGAGCTACACTCTGAAAATAACGGTGGGATTCCCTGAGAACCTATAAAGTCTTTTAGCCCTGCAACTCTCTAGGTAGTCGAGCACCAAAAGGGCATCTGAAACTAAATTATGAGCATCACTCACCAAATTCTGGTTCGGCCGCTGTGATCAAGGCACTTTGTTGACTGAATGTATTATCAATTTTTGGGCCATTTTGTATCATTGTAAATATCTTGTTTGAAGATTCTGTATACTGTTAGACATGGCAAAATAAATCAATCACTCCAGTGATGCAATACCATTGTACAACGCTTGCAGCCGGTCTACCTTAGAAGATATGTTTTCCGCAAGCTCTCGTATAGGATTGTACTCATCTTGCAGAAGTAGCTCATAAAGGGTTGGAAGAGTGCTATATTCGATTTTTCTGAATGATTCCGCCCAAAATGAAAACACCGTCACGGAGCCACGATAAATGGGGTATAGCCTCTCGGCGACAAGGTATTTCTGCCCCCGTTTAATTCCGGCGTACGTGACATTGTTGTTGGGCATTTTGTTGTACTTTATAAATCGACGAATGGTAGCGAGCTGTTCGCGCGGCGGATTGTCGAGATTGTGAATAAGAGTATTCACACGAGACGAGTTGTAGTGCTGTATCTCCCATGCGTCCTTCTCCAATGCCAGTGATCGCTCGGCGAGAAAGCAGAGGAATTTCTGATTGATGGTCTGGCATTTGGACACCATACGCAGGTCGGTGACGCGAGGGTCCTCGCCTGTCCATGTTCTCCGAATTAAATCTTCCTCTGGTTGACTGAGGAAAGCATCAACTTTCTCGGAGCTCTTTAATGAGCTATTGAGAAGTTTGACAACATCTGGGTTACGATCCTCTGCGAGTTTTGTGAGAACCACTCCAACTGCTTTCCTTACAGATGTCTGTAACTGAACAAGTGTAGTCGAAGAAGCCGCCGATATCACATCAAGGGCTCGAATAACTTCCGCCACGGATGGTTGCGTGTCCAGCATTTTCACCAGTTTCGACGGTTTGCTGTTGGAGAGACTGCAATGGTGGAGAATTCTGGGGACACAGTCGTGTGCTCCCCGGCTCCCCAGCCCACCATCCAGCCAGCTTGTTCTCTCCCCCATTCCCTCACTTCTGTCGCCCGCTGCCCAACTTTTCCAGGACAAAGCCAGCCAACCCCCCCCACTTCTCTCACTTCTCTCAGGTTGACTTCCGAGAGTCTCTTGGCAGGATAGGTTCGCCTCAAACAAATCTAAGAATAGTTTGGATTGGGTGAAGTCGTAGAAAAACGATATTTTAAGGTAGTTTATAAGCAGTAAGACAAAATGTCCACGGTGTGGGAATGGAACATAGTGGCATGCATACTTCTTTGGCTTTCTAGCACTGGCTAATTAGAGAGCGTCCAGACACACGGGGTTTTAATAGTCCTGTTCCAAGATCCAAGACTTTCTCCATCTTTATTGGCTTGGGCGGAGAGACGCTAACAAAGATCCACATCTTGAGTTTTTCCACTCAAGATGTGGGGAGAAGGGAGAGATGGGAACAAGAGAAAATGGAGGTCGGGCTTTATATCTATGGGCCAAGAGCAACCAGGCCCGAAGTGGGCAGGCGCCGGGGAGCTAGGCCGGGTTGGGAAATGCGCAGGTCCTGTACAAGAGAACTATATACAACGCCAACACCAGCCGCAGCCATCATGTATTGAGACTGTAACCACGTGATGGTCGGTGTCACGTGACTTCGTCATTGTTAAAATAGTAAAATAGGTAATAATTCAAGAGATTATTGGTTGAGAATATGACCTCAATCATAACATCAATCACAAAAGGAATAACAAAGCTCTTGGAAAACAAACCAGAACCGAATTACATCTCCTCAAGTCCCACATTGATATGCTGGCGTTTTATGGGCCATATGTACGTGCTGAACCAAGCCACACTGTGTTACATAAACTTTCCCGCAATCGAGCCACCGACATTGATACACCTTTGCTGAAGCTGACTGGATTTGGCCTGGATCACTGGACTTGGAGGTCCCTCTAGCATTCTGGTCGATTGAAGAAGGAATACTTGTTGGCTTGGTAGATTGTGAAGGCTTCTGTTCAGGGACTTTAGTGGCAGTTGAACATCGGGTAGTGGGAAGCCCTGCAGTTATCACATCGCCTGCGTTCTTGTCGAAACTGTATGTTGTAGACTTGAAAGACATTTCAGTGGCCTGGAGGGAGGAAGGATCAGCTTCAATGGAATCCATACAACACTTCAATCCATTAGAAGGTAGCTCGCGCACGGTGTTTGGTGTGTTCGGAACCAGGGGAAGGTGTGTCCTTTGATACCAGGTCTCCTTGTCAGATTCATAAGGATGCTCTCCTTGGTTGGCCTCTGATAAATAATCCAAGGCATGCAGCCTCAAGTATTCTGTTTTAAATATATCTCGTAAAAAGAGGACAACAGCATACTTGTAGCCATTATCAGGGAAGGGGAGTAAAACTAGCAGATAATGCAATACAAGTCGCTGCATTAGTTGCGCGTGGTTTCTGTTAATATAATCAATAACCCTTTTAATCTCAGCGATGGTTTTGTCAAACGGATTTCCATCCGCCCGTTTCTCTTCCAAGAGTTTGCAAAACATGCAGCTCAGATCAATCAAGTTCTCATGAGTGTCGTCATTAAAAGGGAGGATATGCCATGGAGTATCATAAGTAACAATAATACTGTGGTTCACATTAGCACACACCGAGTGAAGACAGAATGTAACTTACAGCCAAAGTTCCGAGCTAGAGTTCTGAAAACAAGGTCGCATATTTCTGTGCCAATATTTAGCATTTGGTACGGCCTGAGAGACGAATCAACAAACCTTGGGACATGAATGGCAACGGCACACTTTGGAGGAATGAGCCTAAGCACCGTTGCTAGAAACTTTGTTGGCTCGTCGATTTCTTTAAGGCCATATGCAGTATAGTGGTAGGTGCGGCGTGGAATATTATAGCGTTCAGTGCCATCATAGTAACACCCGTGAGCTTCTTTTGTCTCTGCGGCAAAGTTCATTGAACCACGGAATAAATAGAAGCATGGCAGTAATGGGTCCTGCAATAATGGGTCCTGTGGTGCCGAAATTGCTCTTATTGCCTCCTAAAACAAAACTAATCAGCATGCTCTTCCTTAGATGAGGGGTCAGCCTCACATCAATCAATGAATGAATAAGGTCCATTATATTTTCTTGTCAGTCTTGCGAGCAAGAGTAGGTAGAACACAGAAGGAGTCCGTGAATACTTAAAATATGGTGGTGTATGCCTCTTATTATGTAGTCCCTTGCGAGTTTCTCGCTTGATCTAGCTCTGGTTAACAAGATTTCACTTATGCTTGTCATGCTGGCTATTCAATCCCCTATCCCGCTATGGCTCTCTGCAATTGATATGCTTTGCTATGTCGCCTATTGCTGTACCCACTCTGTGGCGTTGATCACTCGAGCATACACTCAGACGATGCCACTACCCCGGTCTTTACTGGATGTAATTCCAATAGAAGAAATGGACACTTTTTGACAAGTTGGCTCAGCCTTAGACACTTTTTGAGACCCTCCACGACGAATGAAGATCTAGCAACACCTAACACCAGAAATAAGCTAGGTAGTTGGTTTTAATTACTCAATTTAACAATACACAGACGTTTGGCCACAAGAATCTCATCGCAATTGCTTTTGGTTTCATTCCTTTAAACACGCTATCACTAGTTGAATCCGCCTCGAGCAAGATGACTGCAAGCTGAAATAGAGAAAAGATCAAATTACAGCTCTGTACTCAGGATTAATTCCATCTTGATTTTCACGAAGTTGATAATGATTCTGCATCCATTCTGTGAACTCTTCAATTGCGGCTTTAGGATTCTCCTTATGCTGCAAGAGATAGCCCTGGATTTCTGCGGCCGTGAACGAGCTCTCGGGAACTTGATTCATAAATTTCTCGGCATTGGCTATGACCCCGCTGTTGTCACCAGAGGTTCTATAGACAAAGTAGAACAGATCTCGGATTGCCGCTTTGTCCGCATGCTTGAACTCTATCTCCATATCCACACGACCTGGACGGGTGAGTGCTGAATTGAGCTTCTCGCGGTGGTTAGTGGTCATTATGAAGATAGGACCTTCTCGTGAGACGGCACCATCCAGAGCATTAATCAAGGATGAAAATGACAGGGTCTGCAGTTTTTCAGCCTCGCAATTTCCCGAAGTGTGGTCAATTTCTTGTTCTGGTGTTGTGGCCACAGAAGTGCTATGTGATCGGAAAGTGCCACTGCAATCGATATCCTCCAACAATACAATACATCGCCTTGGAAGCTTTTGGAATAGGTCGGTGAGCCCTTCATCAGTAAGGTTATCCAGACTCAAACAGTAAACTCTCAGATGCAGCTCGCTGGTAACGGCCAATGCA
Source organism: Amauroascus niger (assembly GCA_001430945.1). Lineage (NCBI taxonomy): Eukaryota > Fungi > Ascomycota > Eurotiomycetes > Onygenales > Onygenaceae > Amauroascus > Amauroascus niger. The sequence goes on from LJPK01001651.1 coordinate 9,648, forward strand.
AGACTTGTTTTTCCCGTGCCCGGAGGACCAGAGAAAAGATAGCGTCGTTGGTAGGGAAGACCGTTGTTTTCGTACCACAAACGCGTTTTAGGATGGAGGTAATTCTTAATGTCCTCGAGGAGCTTGTCCTTCTCATGAATCCCCACAACTGTCGACAACGGCCGACATGGCCTGGATGCATACGGAACCCATTGGAGACTGCCGCCGACTTTGGACTTGCGATAAATTGCGATGTGTTTATTAGCTTGTTTATTAAATTCCCGGCGTGCGTTGTACACAAGGTCTTTGAGAATCGCTGGATTGTTCCAAATGAAACAATGTAGGATGAATTTCTCTGCGTTCAAAAGCCAGGGCGCCTCTGTGTTGGTGGTGCCGTATGGCCTTCGCGTCAAACCTAGCCAACAGCCCTTATAACGAAAGTAAACCGTGCCGCGCGCTGGGGTAAATGTGGGTTCCTTGGATCTAAGGCACATGAGAGTCTGCTTTAAAATGGAATATGTGGGTTTGTTTTGGGTCTATATATGTTCAAGTTGATTCTCCTTCTGCAAAACGCTAATCAACATTGGCGGCCCAAGCCCTCCAACTTGCCACGAGTCATTGGTTTGGAGTTCTTAATCCACGGTACACCGTTGAATTAAAATGTACCCGGATTTATGTCTGTCCAGTCCAGTGTTGGTGAACCGCTGCTCCATCAAAGCTCTCGCCGGGTTTGAATACCGAGATAACATAGCAAAATAATGCCTTCATCTTCTCTAAAAACATCGTCGCTAGACGGGTTGATGGCGGAGGTAGTCCCATATCTTTTCTCCAAGCCTCAGAACCCCAAACGCCCCAACTTCTCTCATAAGTATTTCGAGCGCTACTTGCTTGTATAAATGTTTCTGGTGTGCATTCACCCGCTTTGTAACCATATGCTGTCTTCGCGGTTATCAAGATAAGGTATGTTCCAGAGGAGTCATGCCTCATTCCGTCCAAGCTCTCAATTCTTTCAATGTCATTCAACTCAAACAAGGGGCGACACGATCTGCGGTTTAAGGCTTAGCTAGAGGCACTTGAAGGGATCAAAAACTTACTGCATAAGTATAGGACCATCCCTGGTGACATCTATGGAATAACCACTGGTGGCTGAAGGTGGAATGGGCAAGGGCTGAGGGTTGTCAATCAACCCACTTTCAAGCAATTCAGAAGATGTTTCTAACCTGCTGTTCAACAAATCAAAAGTATCCATTGTGGCAGGAAACACTAATGCGGACTCTAAAGGTGCATGTGGTGTAGTAAGAAACAATGAACTATCCTATTCATTGGGAGAGATAGGTGCCTTTTGTGTTTATATCTAGAAACATGAGAGTGTGTTCAGGGGGTTGCATTGAAGGAGCTCCCAACCATTCTCACTTCTACATGCTATAGAACTACGGAGTACTTCATTAGACATTTTAGATTGAGTAGCAACTGGTGGCTGACGTTTTAGTTACCAAATGCAGATGGCCTTGAGAGACGATCAAACCAGCATTATTGACCTATCAAATGGCTAACTACCCCGACTGTGCAACTTGCATTCACTTAGTCACAATACTCGTACACATGTACGGACCTCCGATAATTTCTCGGGTTCTCATCCTCGCACCACGGGGTTATTAGTATTGCCAAGACGAATAAAATCACTAGCGCGCTGTCTTGAGCGAATCTGTGCCAGTTCCATTCTAATTCACTTTGTCTTAAGGCTCTGGAAATGTCTAAACAGTTCGATTCATCACCGTTCATTACAAAGGTTCTCAAATGGAGCGAAATGCTTGGGTGGGTATTCTACTTCCAGCTGTTGTGGATGCAAATTTACGAATGTTTATTAGACAGACGGGGTGAAACAACATCTAAACGGACTTGTTCAAGCTTTTGAGCAACGGAATGATTCAAAGGTTGGTATTCAACCAATTGTTTTGTGTTGCGATTGCTAACTTTCAGAGACTAGCCACTGGCGGAATATTTTAGAAGCGTGAGTCGTGAGTTTGGTCGGACGAAAACCTTGGACTTCGAGGTGTTTCAACAATATTGGTATCATCACCAACGGGTCGTTGCTTTGCGAAATGTGAGGGAACAAACCTTCTCAAAACGCAAGAGATACCGAAAGAACGAGGCATCGTCTGGATCAAAGCGTGAAGAGTTTGATAGTGATGTTCTTTCCATCACCGATAGTTGGGATCTGACACCGGACAAGCTGCAGGAGTTGGAGGATGAAGTACAACGGTGTTTGAACAATGATCAAGACTTTTTCGGGTTTGAACAAGTGAACGATCCTTCAAACTCTAGCGATAAATTGGTTGAGGCCGAAAGGGCTTTCAATTCAGCTGAGAAGGACGCAAATGGTGCTCGCCGGATGTTTAAAAAGCAAGTGCTGGCGCTGAAGCTTCGTGTATTGGGCCCCGAGGCCCAAACATGTTCAGATCAATTCATTTCCGAAGAGAGATGTGTCATTGTATACTTCGCGAAAAGGTGCTGGGCGAATCTCTCCGATAGAGAACAGAAAGAGAAAAAGGAAAAGCTCGCGCGATGGCGCCTACATGGGGAGAAATCGCTTTCTTGGAAATACCCCCAAATTGTTTTGGCTTTAAGCCATATTCCGAGTAACCATCGATGCTTTGCAGAGTTTGAACGGCGACGCCTCCCGACGGCAGTGTACGATGCCGTCATCGGTACCCTGCGGGCCATGAGTATTGTTCACGACCTTGGGGAGTTGTGGTGCCGGCAGTTGATTCGGGAGCGTGTTCCAACTGAGTGTCATCCGGAGCACTGTTCCTGCCAGTCTACCAATTTTGCTCTTGATGAAGTGGCAGTACCATCAATTGGATCATCGGTCCAAGGCGTAGTGGAGCGGCGGTTGGAAGTATCCACCAATAACACAGAGCAAGTGTGCATTCCTCAGAAAAGGCTATCCAAGTCTGCATTGCCCGCATCTAAACGACCAGCCCTAGCCCATGATATGGTTGACCAAGAGCCAGGTGGGCTGCTCACTTCTGTCAGCCCTGAGAGGAGTGAGCGATTCTCTGAACAGTCCAGCCTCTCAAGCACAACGGAATCTGCTCCAGATGAGATCTTAGCTGAGGCCGTTATCCCCAACTCCCAGACCACGGTAAGTGTTGGACGTCTTTGGTTGCTTACTCAGGACATGAACAAATGCTAACTGAAAGGATAGAACTGAATGTTCTACCTAGCCCATCTGCCGAACGGTCAAGCCAAACATTTACTGCCGCTCATAGTGCGAATACGTTCGGTGGACAGCACCAGCTAGCGCGGATTTGTGGCTCCGCGGAAGGTTAGATTTTGAACCCCACGGCTGAGGTGATTGCCTGATTAAAGTGTTTCTAGCGCCTAATACTCCAACGAACGGATTGTGTTTGTCGTCAGCCTGGTCGGTGCAGTAGGGCCATGGCGGCCTTGGCTTTGGTCCGTCTTTCACAGAGCAAACTCTTGCACTGAACGCGACCACAGCTCTACTACCACCACCATCGTCATTACAAGAACCGGCCACTAACTTTGACGAATGGTATGATTGCACCCGCGCTATCAATAATACCCACTTTTCAGAAGCAGACTTCTTTAGCCTTGATGCATGGTACTATTACTAGTAAAGGAGCCGAAAACATCCCAAGTTCAAGCAAGATAGAAAATCAATAAAATGAACATCCTGTACAAGCTCTAAAGGCTAAGTACAGATGAATATTCAGGACGTTCGAGGAAACAGAACCACAACTGCACCAACTCTTTTGTTTTCTTCAACAGTAAAATATGAGGGTTTCGAAACCAAGATTGGGCTTTTCCAATGCCACTTGACTAGCTCCTGACTTCCATCTTCTTTCATCATAAAAACCTTTGCATCGTCTTTCTTCATTAAGGGGAATATGATAGTATCGAATTTTTCTCCCGCGTGGAATTGCCCCTTCAATAGAGCTCCGTGCGCGTTTGACCCCGAAGTCTCTGTCACACGCATTTTCTGTTGAAGAAAGTTAGGCTTAGGCGAATGCGATTTCTTGGGAACGTACCTCTTGATACAGCTTTTCCGATTCATTTACAACTGCCGAGTATTCGCTTGGAAGGTCGAATCTCATTGAGGAGGCTGAAGTGAAAGACCGGTTTTTGATCGCGCAAATTGCTTGCTCAGCTGAGGCTTGAAAATCATTGGCAGCCTGCAGGTACTCCATCGGCTCGACAATATTCGATTTTCGTTATACAGTATTGATACACGTTAGTGGCGCTCTTTTCCTACCGAAGAGTAAGTGCGACAGTCATGGCTGCTTAACTTCAGGCGAAGAAGTGAGACTTACGACAGTTCACTTTGGTCGCTAAATTCCTTGCCACACCAGATTGTTTCCTGATGAAGCTGCTCGCTGTTGTTAAGTTGAGATGAGGGGTAGTATCATCAATACCCCGCCGGAACAACGGCAATATATAGTTACATTGAACACGTACTCCGTACTCCGTAACTAGCTAGCTAGCAGATTTATTGAGGGCTAACCTCATTTGGCTAGATATCTGCTCACCAAAGAACATTTTCCAGATCTTGTTGTGCGTTGCGGGCCGTGCCGCTCATGCATTTAGAGAATGGATTGCTTTATGTAGTTAGAACCTGATCAGGGTAAACTCATGTCATGATGTCTCAACCCGGGTTTGACCACCGCATCAGCAGATGTGCCGTAGACGGATGACTTCCTTGATGAAAAAACTTTACTATTACTGCATCCTTGGTAAACTGAGCTATCTACAAAAAGGTGCCGGATTACCTAATAATTTGAGAAAACGCACGTCAATTGTTAATGTCGTCCCGGCAAAGAGATAACATTACATTAAGTCGCGGTGTTAACAAAGTCTTTGGCGTTTCCAACGAAGAATTCAAAGGCCCGAGAGGGCAATTCAACTATTTCACGGATGATGTACATATCTCGGTTGACTCGCTCTGCGATTTCATCTTGTAACACTACCAATTGGTCCTCAGTCTCTTCCTGACCGGGGCCCATCTGTTCTGTCGCTGCTGGCTGAGTCAATCCTTCAGCATCTAGCTCAGTAAAAAATACCTCGTCAGCTTGGGCTGTTCCATTCAACCCTCCTTGGTATTGCTCCAGCAATTCATCTATCTGCGCCTTTCTCCTCTTTTTCTTGTAGCTGTCTTTCCAAACCACGCTCGGCAGCCACTTGATCTGCATCCTCGAGCTCTACCTCCACCTCCACCTCGGGCTGCATCTCAGATTGCAGTTCGACAGACCTCTCTCTTTGTGACTGTCCTTGTTGCCCTGAATCTCTGGCCGTACCTACCCCGGCCCTCGGTTGCCCAGATTCGCGGCCATTGCACCCTTGCTCTTCAACCTGTTCCATATCAGATACTGTAGCCTGGATCGAAAGTGCACCAAACATCCATTCTACAAAAGACACTTCAGTGAAGATATAATCAGCTGCCGGTGAGGCAGCAGAATCCATGCCCTGGTCATTGTCCATCACACCACCACCCATCGCAGCTGGCTATTCCAACATCAGCCAAGCGTCATTATCAAGTATCATCGTATCCCCGTCCCCTGGCAGACACAATAGCGTGGGGTCTATCGTACGCAGTGGTGGTTCGGTAAAAGGGAAACAGGAAACAGGGTAAATTCCTATTATAGTAGAAGTCAGCAATCCGGAGCTTGAATTATAACCGGGGAAATTGTCATCAGCGGTTACCCTCTCCCTGCACCCAATCTCTCAACAAATGATCCATAGTGATGCTTTTTGGATTTGCTGCTATGGCTGGCAGCACTGGCGGCTCCTCCCTCAAGGAAGCATTCATTCGCGGGTCTGAATTATCGTAGCTCTGAAATACAAATGATGGAGGATTGGGTTCGTAGTTCTTGACGCTCTCTAACAGTTTTGCAGTCTTCGCGGCCCCGAGCTGCTCAAGAAGACGCAGTGAATCGCATACATGTGAAATAATCTGTTTGTCAACAATGGTGGCAGTATCAGGTATCCCCTCCGTATTCTCTCGATCCTATAGATGATATGAGTGATCCTACAGTGAAAAGAGGTGGACAACTCACCATAAACATAATTGAATAAACACTCATACTGTACGCAAAGTATGGAGGAGGTGCCGTGGCAGAGAAGCTTTACAGCAGCCAAATCAAAAAGTGCGTACCAGTTGGTGTGGCAGAATGAAATAGCAAATGACGGTGGAAGGTGCCAAAGAAGAGGGAGTAAGATGGGTGAATTGAAGGAGCTGATGGAATTCCAATGAAGGGTGTAACCGCCCTGGTACCTTGCACCGCCAGGTACCAGGCGCCAAGCCGGGATTGAAGGGTAGGCCCACCCCTGTTGAGGATCCAAACCAGGAACAGCCGTGGCAGCCAATTTGAGGTGCGCAACCTTTTTGGAAAAGCTTCTCTGCGTTCCAAAGAGTTTTGGTCTATGTAATGAGCGATTGGCGGACTCTTGTGGAGTATTAATCAGTTGCGCGCTGCTTTGTTGCCGGCGTGCTTTTTGAGGTCGCCGGAAATCCAGAAATCCAGAAATGCCAAAACTGCAGAAATGTGAATCTGCCAAGCTCATGATTTTTTGGTCAAAGGGCTCGGCGCTTATGAGCTAGGGCCGCCATTTTCAAGAGGCCACAGAAATCGTGGCCTGCTTGACAATTTAAATGGCTTGTCTTCCCTTGCCATGAAGGAACATCCTCCATCCTTCATGTTGGCATCATGCTTGTACCAGCGCAGGATGTTTCCACCCGTCGCAGAGTACATCAGATGCGGCGGCGACGAATGTCCACATTAAAAGATATGTTATATCGCTACTCTATTGAGTGCTATAGCCGAGTGGGTCTGGTTGGTGCCGAGTACTCATTACCAAGCGATACTTCAGGACAGGCACGAAAACCAGTGATCAAATACTTCACAATAAGTTTCATTCCCAAGCAGATGCCAGATCGCAAGCACTCCAGCCTCCAAAGGATGCGGTATAAACGGAAAGTGTCATTAGAGCATAAGCTGCGAGAATACGCTCAAAACTGTTACACTGATATTTTTATTTCAATCTCAGAGCTTGGGTCAAGTCAGGTTGCTAACCGCCGGAGTGGATGGCAAGAGGAAAGTCAAAACTATTCTCTCAATACCAATCCAGAGTCCACCTCATTTCCACCATCCCAGAAAGACTTGGTAAGTCCTCCGATACAGTTCAAGCTTGGAAGTACTATAGTAACACACTAATAGGACAATCATTATCCGCCTGTTGATCGAACAACAATGGAGAGCTACACAGAAGCCTTGTTTGTGGCCACAGAACCATCAGCTCCCACGCAGATGTGTACGGGCAAGACCAACCCAGCGTCTATCCCCAAGGGCCGACCCCTGATAAATGAATGGGAACAGGCAGGTGGAAGCCAAACGCATAAATTTGGCACAACCCATTGATAGCAGTACAAGTGGCTAATTATCTTAAGGACAGGACTTCTAGATCGATTCCAGATTGGTTGACATGCTGCTTATCTTTGATCCCCCTCCACCGTGATTTTCATGCTCGGCTTCGCTTCGGTCAACCAACCTATCCACTCTAATACTGTACCTATCTCCTACCTGAAGATTCGCAATAGAATACTCTTTTCAGCTACTTACCTTCTTTATGGGAAGTAACCTCCCTTCCCCATGTCCGGTAGTTGAGGAATCACACGTTGGTGGGGTTCGGATTATGTGTGGGGCACACAAGCAGGAAAGGATTACTAAGCCCTAAACATTAACTCAAGTCATGTGACAGGAAGAAAGGTTCCAGCAGAACCCATTCTTTGCCCTAATTTTTATATGTCCCGATCAAGTTCTCCATCTAGACTACTTCCCTAAAGCATGGAAATCATTTGGTGGAATCCGCTGGACTGCCATAATACATAGCCAAGGAAAGAACACCTTAACGTACATCCCGGCGATTGAGGTACAACTGTTTGAAATTATTGGGTGCTCAAGATCGCTGGGATGTATGGTGGTTAGTTACAGATCACCCCCGACGTGACTCCCACCTCATGTAGTTAGACCAGCTAGCCTCACCCATAGCAATAATAACAACCATCAACACTAACAAGATGAGGTGTCATGTGACCTGGTTTGTTATGAAAGGGAACTGCTGGCCGGTGACAACTACATATGGATCCAATCATCAAAAATCATTGCAAACGGGATTTACACGCAGAGGATGCAGCGGCCGAAGAATCTTAGGACTTTTTTGTTGCAAGACTTGAGTTTCGCAACTGACTCTGATCTTAATATCAATGCCTGGTTCAGCAATGAAGGCCCTTCTTTCTTCCTTGCTCACACTGTCTCGTCTTTTGTGCAGTCTCTCAGAGTGGGTGGTGGCTTGGGCAAGCGAAAAGACCTAAAGACTCTGACTGGGGTTGATGAAGGTAGTCAGATCATTTCTGGTGTTTTCTAAAGACTCTGGCTCTACTGCACCCCACAGTCCAGCTGAAGCTGCTGTGTTCCTTTGAAATGTATCAGGGAGGCTGATTGGACCCAGCCTCGTCTGGTCTTTGATTCTGCGCAAGCCGAAGAGACAAGGGTGAGATGCGAGACCATTTTTGAGCTGCATGCCCCACTTTTTCCACGATGATCTCTCCGCTCCCGCGAAGGAATCGTCGCCCAAAAATTCGTCATTGGCTCTGGCTCAGCCCCCGCTGTATGTCACTATACCGTTCTTAGCTTAGACATAAAAAGAAGTCCTGCGCCAACAAGGACATGTTCAAGTGTGACTCTGCTTGTTTGACATGGACGGGGTTGGCTTCAGGATGCAGCTAATCAATCAGTTCACACTGCTGGCGAGAAAGGCACAGACATAAAGCGCCTGTACCCCATTCTGAGTAAAATGAATCTGTAAGCGTTTGTCATTGTTGGCCTTCACCATGTCTGCGGGTGTAATCTTATCACAATTCGAGTTTTTGGTATCCCGAACGGAATTGATGTCGTTAAAACTCACAAACAAGATCCGACCAACGAATGATCAGCAGGATGAGTTCCAGAGACTGAGCAAGAGATTGAATTCTGCCTGCGCGAGCGTCAGTGCAAATATCGCAAAACTCACGCATCGTAGTGAGAAGGCTATCGCTCTCGCAGACGCAGTCCGAGCTACGCAAGGGTATCAGGCAATCACGTCCCCTATCTTCCTGGTTCTGAGAAGAAACCTGGAGCTCATCATCACTGGCCCCAGGGACTCCGCCTTGGACTCTGCTCAAGTCAAATTGAGGAAGAAACAAACTCACACGAGGTGTGAGCGGCTCCGCTCCCAGCATCCTCACGTTATTCTGATGTGGGCCATGGCCATCCCACTGTCAGGCTGGAATTCATCCGTGGGGATGTCAGATAACACATTCAATTTTGTGGTCGATGACACGAGCACGGAGAGGATACCACTACTATCTCAGGAAATAGTCCGCAAATTGCAGCCGATGGAAGAAGAGCAGCCTCTCAATACCTGCGATGAGTTTCGAGACTTTATTTTGAGTTTAAAATCTACGCTCATCGACCAGGCACAGAATGCCAACGCTGGCCTTAAAAGACCACACAGTGTAATGGAGTCAGGCTCAGTCGCTGCGCATTCGGTCCCATCCACTGAGAATAACGGTAGGCAAAGGCGTTGAGGCGTTGGTATTCGTTACTATTCAGCGCTAATATTAAACAATAGAAATTGACGACAGGCAATGTAATCCCAGCAGCCCCAAAAAATGTATGTGATAGCCGTCCCATTTGCCTCAATAATACTGAGTTCAGCATAGATCAGCTTCCAAGTCTGCGACAAATGGGGTTTACTGGGCCAGTCTGCAACCCTGGTATGTTGCTCACCTCTCCCCTTAAACAGGACTAATCGCTCAACAGATCAAACACGTGGTGGGAATGAACATCTTTCGAATATCAATCCGGGATACAATAGATCGTTTGTTGGAGCAAACCAACAGCTACTTCACGAAAGCACCATTCAACAACCAACACAGAATCAGGAGAGCCCGGCCGGAGTAAACTTGCAACCGCCATCCACTGAGAATAGGGGTGAGAATATGCTCCAATAACACTCTTGATGCCGCTAACAACTTTCCAACAGAAGCAAAGTACATTTATACAAACGCACCGGCCAGTAACATCGAGAAATTACCCGAGCCCTTCAGAATGGCGGTCCAGAATAGCAAGCTCTGGCAGGCGGAAAGGCATCAGGGTCTGGAGACAACAGGATGTTTAGTGACTCTGTTCCCAAAGGATGACACTCAGGACGTCTCCTTCACGATCTGGTGTGCCAATGAGGAAGGATATCATCTCTACCGTATGTATGAAATGGAACTCACAATGTCATTCTAGACCTCAAAGTATACGCTGGCGCCTCTGACGTATACCGTATACCCGGCCGGGACTTCGAATGGTTGATACTCCGTGATTATTGCTTGACCGGACTGCGTTGCGTCGTGATGTGTTGGATGGTCTCCGGTCTCTTTGTTGAGGATAGACAGATAATAGCCTTTGAAATATATTCTCCTATGATTTTCGGTCGGTTTGAAAAAGTGACCTCCAATGTTCTTTTCTTCTCGCCCGGCGAGTGCATCATCACCTATCTGCAATATACTTAGCTAGAGTCGATGGAAATAGAGCGCACGCCAAATGATGCTTACCCCCATGACGATGAAGGAGTTCGAGGACGTCTGGCACTTGTGAACGCCTTGGTGCAATGCAGAAAAAAACCAGCAGCCAAAAAAGAAGTCTGAGGTGATGCGCAAAGCAAGTGAAGAGTGTATCAATTTCTTGAGCTCGATGAATCGTGAACCCCTCTCACTTTTTGCAGCTTGTGCAAGAAAAAGGGAGCGGAAATGAGGGAAAAAAAACCATGACGCAAAGATCACCCCTCCGAGAGAGGTTTCCCCCGGTTGTAAATGAGCAATATCAGGTGACTCTTGATTGGGCAGCAATGCAGAAGAGGGCAAAGTCGGCCCGACAAAACAGCACTGTTTTGATAGTTTTGGTGTGAACCACGGCAGCTGAACAGGAGGGATTAACTCAAAATTTCAAAAATCCAAGACAAAATCCCAAACTTACAGATACCGCCTCTCCCTGCCTCCTTTGATTCTCCTATCAAAAGAGAATTTAATTCCAATGCTTCCTTGGGGAAACTGTTTAACTTAGAATAACCGCTCTCATAATGCCGGCTATTACATTTAAAAAAAACTTGAAGCTACTTTGTTGCTACTTCAATTTATACAATTCACAGCCCACAAGCTGTATGTATGCTACAAGCGAAAAGGAGAAGCAGCTTTAATCCAAGTTGAGCAGGCAATACAGCACCTTGCCCGTGCGAAACTTGTATAACCCTATTCTTTTTGATGACAAGTACGAACTGACAAAACAGGCTGCCTCCAGAGTCCTACATGAATACACCTCCATGGCACCTGCTTTGGCTTTAGCAGCATGCTGCTAAATAACAGTCTTCACTGGCAATGCCCTGCATGGCATACGAAGCTTTAGAGAGTTGTAATGAAGAGACGGGCAAGATTATATAAGGACACATGCCCCCTTCCCAGCTATCGAGCAATGGTCACCCCAAGAGCAAACCCTTTGTTCAGCAGCTTGCTCCTTCATCTGCTCAGATCACTTCCGCTTGCCCTTTGCAATGATTGGATACCCCAGCTCTCACCAACACGCTCTCTCTAGGCCAGTCGAAGCGAGTGTGAACGCACATCAGTGTTCGGAGCCGGTCCAGCATACCCCATCACTAGACGATTGGGAAGCAGTTGAGAAGCGTCAGTCCGTCTGGTCCGTATTCTGGCTCGAAGAAAGGCCACAAGCCCATGTCTCGCCACGCTGCACCTTTGCAAAGCGAGCTCTACAACAGTTTTCGGCTGTCAGACGAAAGTCCCTATCATGCTTGCAGAGCATGTGGGCAGCAATCCACTCGGCCTGTCAGAGGGTTAATGCCGCCATTGGCCCAACGTGCGGACTCTAGCCACCGCCGTGGAATGCCCCCAATTCGGAAAGATCAGCCGATTGACCTTTGCACTTTCAATACGCCAACGCGACGAGATAGCGCACTTGTATCATGGGAAGCAATGCTGCAGCCCTCCGAATGGAAACAAGAGGCACACCAAGCGCCTGAATGGCATCATAATACTCTCCAGGAGATGCAACAATACACTAAAGCTGAGAATTGGCGTAAGAGCTACCTTCCCTTTCTCTGCCCCCTTTACGGCTGCTGTAATATATTTGGCATGTGCTAAATTTTGCTCAGGCCTGCTAAATACTGCCTTTTACGGAGAACCGCCGACTAGGAAGCGGGAGCGATCAATAGAGAGCGAACAGGGGATCCAACGTCCTTTAAGAAAAAGAACTGGATCAAGCGCTGTTTTGCAGGCGAAAACCTTCGATTCAAGTCCTCCGGGAAACAATCCCGAGAATCGAGAAAAGCCCATGCGTCTCAGGCCGGTGCTGCCGCATAGTAAAGCTTCTGTTTATTCCCCCGTTGACTCCTCCGCCATTGATGATGACTGGGAGGACGTGGTAGAAACTGTACAGTTCCAAAAGATATCCCCGAAAATGCCGCCCACGCCGCTCCAATGGATTCAAAATCAAGAGGTCATTAGGGAGATCCCAGATCGCAAGAAGCTCCGATGGGAATTTATCAGCAAGGAACTGCAGGTTATTTCCCAAGAACTGGTGCGAGAACGCAAAGTCAATCGGGGGCCGTTTGCTAAATGTACCGGATGCCAAAAATCGTATTCCGGAAACTGTTCCTTGGGCGGTAGAAATACCCAGTAGTGATTCTATCGTTGTTTATGAGAGACCATGTATATTTCGGACTAGAGAAGCATTTATAATATTGGGGGCCCAAGATAATTGCCTTTATTTAACCACCCTGGCCCTGCCTGTTAGATTATAGCTGATCTGAATATTGCATGGAGTTTGACGAATTTCGGTTCGAGAAAGTAATTCTCTAAAGGCTGTTGGGCACAATAGGGAAGGAAGAGAATGAAGGAAAATATCTTAGCACCATCTTGGGATTAAGTAATTCCTCCCCGCACTTACGCCTGCTCCTTTCAATTCTCCCTTCCTGGTTTAGGGTCTTGGCGCATATCCTACGCTTCATGTTTGCCAGGTTGCAATCTTCGAGCAACCCTCTCAATGTGCCGTGGCAGCTTGTGCTGCAGGTATGGCAAAATTATCGCAAGCCGAACTCTCTGTCATCACAAAATATCCTTTGGCTGACTCACTTGATTGTGTACGTGGCTTGCTTCAAGATGCGGAACGGCCATCTCTAACATCCTACGACGGCACTGACAATGACCCTGATGATATCCGTCAAACGGCGATATCAGAGCTTTTAATCACTTAATGGATGAAAAAGCTTGCTTACAATCTCCAACCCCCAATAAGCAAAGGAGATGTTGCTTCTGAACTATCA
>LJPK01001675.1:0-10194 GCA_001430945.1 Amauroascus niger
TTCAGATTTTTGTTCAATGTGTGGTAGTTGCACACTAACATCATCTCAATTGTGCTTTCAAGAGAACTGTCAAACTATCTCATGAGATAGATGTTCTGAGTTGCTATTGTGGTTTCTGCTGACTTGTGTATTCCACATCAATGATTTAGATGGAGCATCTCTCACATTTTGAGTATTGTTTTCTCAATTGCTGTTTTCTCAATTGCTGTTTTCTTGATTGCTGTTCACTTAATTGCTGTTCTCTTAATTGCAGTTGACTTGATTGCTATTTGCTTGATTGCTGTTGACAGCATCATCATGTCTTTGTTGTGATGGTTGTTGCTCACTCTCACTCTCAAGTTCATCTGTCAAATCATTGTCTTCTGCATCCTCACTAATATAATCATCAAGTTGAATATTAGTATCTGATTCAGAATCATCATCAGTATTCTGAACATCATCTTCTAATAGAATTTGCATTTCAGAGTCAAGATCAAATCAATCTAACACAAATCACATCATCTGTTTACTGATTGTTTCTGGCAGCAGATGGCTGTGACAATAGTGACATAGATCACAAGTCACATTGAAAAGATGCTCTACATTAACTGACATTGCAGACACAGCAAGATAATCATGAGTGATATGAGAGAGCACTGGAAAATCAGTATGATGAATGTTTCAGAAGTCAAGAGCACTCTTCTGTTAAGTGTGAATTTCTAAGATCAGTATCAACTATGTTCACACATGATTCAGAAATAGACTGATCTTCTTTGAGATACATGTCAATCTCATAACAGTTCATAGCAACATCATTGTGTGAAGACTTCTCTGAAAATAACAGACCATCAATTTCACTGACAAAACTGAATGTTTGTTTTAGAACAGACACAACTGATGACATCAAAGATGAATACTTCTCAAAAAGATTCTTTAAGTGTTTGAGATACATCTTTTGTCAATAAAAGTTGTTCTCACTTCACTCATGAGTTTCAAACAGTGTCAGCTTTGTTGCAGAGTTAAGAATATTGCTGATCACATAAATATATTCATAGATTTCAGAAGTTTTTGAGTAATACTGGTGAAGTTTGTTCAATGCAGAATTGAGTGTGTCAGTTAAGTTCTGCTTTCATCTTGCTGTTTTGTGTTGTAGTTGAGTCTTTGTTTTCTCAAGATGATTGAAGAGATGCTGATATATTCACAAAACATTTTGAATCAAAGTGTCTTTCAATTGAGACAAAGAAGAGGTAAAGATGGTGAATGAAGCAGTAAGTTGAATAAGATACTCAATCAAACATCACTCACTCTCACTTAAGACAAAGTGATCTGCATGTTGCTGTTTCATGAGAAACAGCTCAATTATGTGTTGAAGATGTTGTGCATGTACAAGCATATCATGAGTTGAATTCCATCTGGTCTTCACATTCTGTTTAAGAAGAAGAGAATTCTTTGACTGGAGATTGTGGAACTGTAAGTGGTGTTGTGAACTCACATTCACAAATTTTGTCAAACTACAAATCTATGAAGAGTCAGTAAGAGTTTGATAGAGAAGAAATGTTGTCTGGGGACAACATTCTCATCAACAATGTGAGTGGGCATATCTTCTCAAGAGTTTGTGGGATTCCATGTTCAAGTTCATGATTGAAAGCATCATTATCCCAATTCAAGTCAATTGCATTGTTTTTTGGGTCAATTTTAATTTTAGTCAACAAGGTGTTCAGCACCAACTGGATTACATGAGTCATGCAGAGAATAAAGATTGATTTGATGTTCAGTTCTGAGAATAGCTTCTTTATTGCTATATCAAGTTCAGCAACCATCTTTCTATTGTTAGATGCATTGTCCTCATTGACAGTAAATATTCTGTGTTTCAAGTGATACAAACAGAGAACTCACATAACAATGTCACATAGTTGTTTATCTGTATGTGCATCTGGGACATGCTTAAAACTCAGAAACAGTTCTTGAAAATGTCATTTATCATCAATGAAGGTGATCACAATTGTCATGAAAGACTGTTGAAATGGACTGAATCAACAGTCAATAGTAAGAGATACACAGCAGCTGTCAGATAATTTTTCAAGAATATTCTCACAGTCTTTCTGTATCATTTCACTCAACAAGAATTTTATTTTGATTGGAGATGGCAGTTGAACTTCAGATTTCAGCATTCACAGCATTTTTTGTGAATGAGTATTCTTCACAAAGCAAAATGGGAGATGGGCATCACATATTATTTTCACAAGTGTCTGATTCAATGTGTTGCTGATGTATCTTTCTGAAGGTGTGGTATTAATCATATTCTTTATCTATTGACAATGTCATTGAGTTGTGTCTGAGCTATTGTGAGATTGAGAGATCATACCAGTATTTGTTCAGATGAAACATGTGTCTCTTTTTTAACTGGTGAGAATTCATTCAACTGAGTGATTTTCACACACTCAGCAGAACTCATATGTTTGATCAGTGTAGTAGTGCTTCTCTCTAACAGCTTTGAGTGTTTGGTCAATTTGCTGCATTGCTTGCACAACAGAGCTGCTTGATCATCATTCACAGTCACAACTGTCAAAAAGTTGTTCCATGCATCTGACTTCTGCTTCCCACACAGAAAAGATCATTTCTGACTCTCATCAAATGATGTGCTGGATCATCAGATTAGAAACTCTGTCACAAGCTCATCAGCTTCATTTTCAGAAACAGAAATGTACTTTAAATCTGAACTGATTCATGAAAGAACATTGAGAATGATTGATTTTGATTGTTTTTTTTTGCAATGATTTAAAGTGATTGATTGTCAATCTGCAGTTGAACTTGAAATGTTGTCTGAATTGTAATCTGCATCTTCCATCTCTGTGCTCAATCTCTCATCAACAGAATTGAAATTCTTCAAAGAATCAGCATCAACTTGAATAATGTGAGGGCTCATGTCTGACTACAGACATGACAAATCCACATTAGTTTGTTTCTAAAGTAGAGTAGTCAATCAAAATATTGAAAAGTGCTCACTTATGACAAAATTTTCACACATCAGAATTCACACAGTAATATAATTTATTCTGTATAAAATTGATCAAATTATAAATATCACAAATAAAGAACTTCAATCAAAATACAGCATCAATGGAAGAATCAACATTGTGTGCTATCAAGAAGAAAGAGTGAGACTCAAGATAAATGTAAATACAAACTCAAACTAAACTGATAATTGAGAATCTCATTTTACAAAAAGTGGATAATATCTTAGTAGCACAAATATACATAATCTTAACAGAGAATACTCTGAATCAAATACACAGATGTGAAAAAGATGGACAGAATGTTATTTCTGAACAGACAAAAATATGCTAATCTTTCATCAGATTAGTTTAGTTAAATGAAGAATATCAGCAGAATGATTGCAGAAAAACACAATAAAGCTAAATCATATTAGATTAGAATGATCATCAGAAACACATCTGCAGTCTCTCTGATTCAAAATTGAAACATAACTTTTATCTCATCAAGACTCTTCCATCTGTTCACCAGAATCTCATGTTTTTTGGCATTGCAATCATTATTTGATAAGTGCAATGCTTCAATGTACAGAAATAGATGCAAGCAAAAGCTTACAAGCTTTAGAAACTGCTATTTCTGAATTCTCTCATTTTTCAGTCAGAAATTGTGCTTTTTGGACTGAAGCTTTTCAGACTCACTTTCAAAATCAATTCACATGATGCTTCAGAGCTGTCCCTGAACAACATTCATGTAAGATTCACTTCTGAGTGAAATGGCCCAATCATCAGGAATTCTAACAGTAAATTCACTCATTTTCATAATAGATTCAACACTAAGTTTTCACCAAGAATCAATCAGAAAGTGACAAAAACCAAATACAAAATTTTGAACAGCTAGATTATCTCTAAACAGATCTGAAGTGGGTGAATCTCATTGTTGTTCTGAGACAACATTTCACAATGCCACACATTGCAAAATCAAAACCAATTATCAATCAAAATCATGAACAGATGCTGAAGCACAATCCATCTGATGTGAAAGTTGTTGATCTTTTTCTCAAAGATGCTGATTTTTATAAGAATCAGATGCTTATTGTGAGTTATCTAATCAATTGCAATAACATCAAAGATCTTCATCTACTTTTTGAAAAAGTTCATGTTCATCTCACTGCATACAATGAGCTCAGAAAAACTGTATGAACTGAAAATAAGAACATCATCAAGAAAGCAACAACCAATCTCACAGTCAACAGTATATTTGCTTTTCTAAAGTGAATTGCAACAAATAAGACTGTTCTTAATCAATTACACAATATTGATGACATCACTATCTCACAATCATCTTCTGAGTGAATCAGAGTCAATTTCACTGTCATTAACAAATCAATACTGGAGATTACCACATACATTGTCTGCTTAAAGATGATATTCAATATCATCAAAATCATTCTGTCACATTTTGAAGATTTGACTTTCACTTATGATGTGAACAACCCATCAAAATATCTCCCATCTGCCAAAAATATTCACTGTGTGTACTCAATTCTGCATTTGTGATTTTGAATTGAAAGTCAGAAATGGTCAGAACAAGAAAAGAGTGACAATTCTGCTCATCAACAAAAAAATTCAAAGAAGCCAGTCATCTATGTGACAAATATGAATCTAGAGCTCCAACTCAACAATGTCAAGTCACAGTGAACCTCAGAGAATCTTTTTGAATTTGAGTTCTCATCAGAATTAGACAATGCACTCACTGACTTAGATGAAGAAGCCATCACTGTTCTAATCAATGCTGCCATTGATCTGTTACAGAATGAAGACAGTCTTAAGTGAATCATTGATCTGAATGCCATCTGCAAGAATTTGCTCATTATGACAATGAAGAAGCTTATTTTCTTGACACAATACATCAAACAACATGTTAACATTGTCAATGATCAGTGGAAGAGTGAGCTCTCAAAAGCCACAGATGTTGAACAAACCAACAATTGCATGAAAGATATGCTGAAGAAAGTTTATGACATAGCTCAGTAAGTCAAAAAATATGAACAGATACTCACTGCAGAGAATAGTACAGAGAATGAAGTTCAACTCAAAAATATGATCAAAGAATGTTCTTCCATTAAACAAACACTGAATCACATCTTCAAGATCACATACAACTATGACATCACTGCCAAAAAACTACATATGAATTCTACAAAGTCATTGTTGTTCAGAGACAACATTGATGATCTCACTCTCTTACATCATTAAGTTACAGATGTTGTCATGATGATAAGCATTGAAAGATCAGTCTATCAAATCCATCATATAGACAAACAATCTGTTCTCTGAATGCATATTCTGGCTGATGACATGAGTCTGAGCAAAACAATTGAAGTATTAACTTTGTGTTATCTGACATTTAAATTTGATTTTGATGACAATCTGTTTTTGTCTGATCTCACTGTTGTTTGCATTTCTTCTGCTGTGATTTTGTTGTGGTTTCTTGATTATACTCAATATTTTCAAGAAAAATTACTTTTTTTCATCATTGATGGTTCATTTCAGTTCCAACATGACCCACTCTTTCAGATGACATGTATTTTGCAAGAAGTCTTCAAACAGACACTCAATGATTCAAGTCAGTTCCAACTCTACACAAATTTCAATGTTGACCCTCACCATACCATCTTCATCATTTCACATTTCATGTTGCACAAGTTTACAATATGCTCAAAATGAACACCCATAGATGATGTGAATATGTTGTCCAAGAACAACAACACTGAGCTTTCCCATCATTCTACATTTGAAAGTTCTCAGTGTATCATCAAAACCCCTCTTAAATTCATCAAGAAAAGTGCAACTGCCCTGCTTGATGAAGAAATGTTAGTGAAGAAAAAGAATTACAAAAAATATGCTATCAACTACAAAATTAAATACTCTGACAAATTTTACAGATTAGTTGTTGATGAAGATCACACTGTGTGCCATGTTGATTCATTCTTGACCTACATGTGTAAGTTGTTGAATTCTGATTTTACTTGAATTGTTATCACAACTCCACTTCTCAATAAAACAAGAGATTTTCATGAATACACCCATCTGATGTTTGAGAATTGTTGAAGTTTTGATCTCACTAAGAAATTTATGAAGTTGTTGCTGTTGAAACAGTTCCATCATGCCAAAATCAGTGATGAAATTCTCTCTCTTTTCAATCCTGCTAATATCCATGCATTGGCAAGAGAAAGTCATATTAATTCTGAAGAGGCAGCTGTGGCAATATCTGTTCTGCTTCAAAACTGCATGATTCATCAAACTCTCAACACTGAGATTGATGGTGTGATAATTGGCTTCATCATTTCTCAAAAACATGTCAACAGCATTCATTTGTGGTTTAATCAGATGAAGCAACTGAAGTATTGTAAACTTCATCAAAAACTAATTGCAAAACCCACCAATCATCAATCAATCAAGAAATCAGATGGCACTGAAGATGATTCTTTTGATGCTTGATTTGTGAAGAATTTGTGTTGTGTCTCTGTGTCATCTCAATTTGTGACTTTGCACTTCTGCATTGAGAGAAATTGAATCAGCATGGACAAAATGAAAGATCTGCTCATTAAGTCATTTGCAGATCTCAAGTACTTTCTTCATTATACTCACCAGTCTGAAGACTACCAATACCATATCTCATCTACTTGCTTGAACTGAGTCATTGAATTATTGAACATCTGTTCAAGTCTTTGTTATCTTGTGATGAAAGTCTTGTGGCCTGTTGTCACATTACAAAAACAGTGTCTCACTATATATGCTCAAACTCCAGCTGTTTGTTGATTTGTCTACATGTTTTGTCTGAATTGAAGCATTCTCACAGAATGACTTCACTCTGATATCTTTCAAGCTGAATGAAACACAATTGTGACTGATTTCAACAACTCTAACAGTGTTCTTCAATTGATCATTTCCACTCATTAGATTGAAGACTTTGAGATCAATCTTCATCTATCTGATTGTCACAACATGATAATCTTAGAATTACTGTGAAATCTCAACACTCTACTTTAAATGCAAGCACAGCTTGCAAGAATTGATCAGAAGAACAAAATATTCATCTGACTGATGTTTATCAATCACTCATTTCAGAGATGATGGTCAGCAAACTTAGTCAAGAAAACCATATCTGATTTGACAGCTCAACTTGATGGGTGACTTCAGAATATCAGAGACTCAAGCATACAACATCAGAGCATCTCACAGTACATCAAAAATGCTCTGAATATCATCATGAAATGAGCAGATAATTGATTTCATTGAGACAACATGAGAGAACTTGATCTTAGTAGCTCCCATCTCACACAGTCTCAGTTGAAGATGTTTGAGAAGATTGCCAGCAAGTCAACCACTGTTGAGAATTGTATGAGACTGAAGACTGAAGTAAAGAAAAAGAAATGAGATGATCAATTAACTCACAGAACAAAAAAGAAACACAAGATTCATGAAGCTGCAACAGAGTTCATTTTCAAGCAAGTCAAACTGAATGAAGATTTCAGTGATGATAGATTCTGTAATCTTTTTCTACATATTCTTATACTGATAATGATGTTGTTTCAGAACAACAAATCTCAATCTTCAGTAAAGTTATGATTGACATGACTGTCACATCTGATGTTGTTTCTGCACCACAAACTTCAATCAAAACCACAATGAATGAGTTGAACATTCTGAACACAAGTATGTTTTAATTATTCTTTCTACATATTTTTATACTGATAATGATGTTGTCTCAGAACAACACACTTCTGTCATGATGATCTCTGAGATCAATGAACCATTCACTTCTAATGATATTGTCTTGAAAACCCATAATACTGGTGTTTCAATGGCCCATCTGTTTCCTGACATTGACTCTCTCTTGGAATTCTATGAGTCTGAGTATGTGGGATTGAGTGATGAGGATGGTGATTACATTGATTCTGATGAGAAGAACAATCAGTCTGAAGATGATGATCTCAGTGTTCATGAAGACAATCATGAATAAACACACATTTTAGCATTTGTGGTGCATGGGAGTAGCATTAGTGTAGGCATTCTTGGGTGCCAGGTGTTCATGTCATGGATTATTTGTTTCTAGTTTCATAGACTTTGAGCAAACAATCAGATTTTCATGGACTGTGATTATTACAAGTTGATGATCAGCTAGTAAAAGTTGTAGATTCAAGTTTCAACTGCACAGATTAATGTTGATAAAATGTATAAACATCTGAAAAATTCATGTGTGACACATATTTACAATGTTATATTTCAAACTAACACTGATGTGGTTTAGTGTGTAAAGAAGATCAGATTGCCAAGAATATTACTAATCACTAAGCTGTTTTTGACTTAGTATATGACTGGCTTGACAGACTTGGTAGAAACTCAACTCAACTTGATATCAACTCAAAATTTTCTGAGTTTCTGATTTGGTCCAACTTGAAACTCGCGAGTTGAGTTGGAGGTAGTGAAAACTTGACTTGACTCAACTTGTTTGCAGTCTAATGTCAACAAATTTTCAAAATCTCTTTATCTGATGAAGAACTTCTTTTAAAAAAGATTGAAAGATCTGTTTCTAATATGAGTGATTGAAGCTAGATTTAATTTGCTAAACTATCTATTTTAAGTACAGAAAGAAACAGATGAGAAAGAAAAAAAAAAAAAACTTTATCAAGATCAATTCAGAGAATTTTGTAGTTGAGCTTGATAAGTGAGTTTAGAGCTTGAATCAAGATCTCAACTGATCACATGTCAAGATTGACTTAATGATTTATTGAGAGTCTACTTATCAAACATCAATCTGCTACATAATGAGATCAAGAATCATAAGTGTGTTCTGATTTCAACATGATATTTATCTGAAATGAAACTGCAAGACACATGAATCATGATGAGAAGAAACTGTGAGCTGTAAATTTATAAAGCACAGAGATTAAATATAAAACTATACATCTGAAACAAAACTGCAAGACACATGATTCAGAATGAAAAGAAACTGCAACTGATAATTTATTAATGCACACACTCATGAGAATGTAAAATGAAACTGTGATGTAAGAATTTGATGTTTGAAAGTGTGTTCTGATTCTGATTACCAGTTTACATCTGTTGAAGATTCTGTTGAAAATTCTTATCAAATATTGCATTAAAACAAAACATTGAAAATCATTAAAAACATTGAATACATTGAAAATTAAAATATTGATCATTAAAACATTGAAACATTGAAGTAGAGTGAAAATTGATAGTTAAATGAAGTTAATTACATTACTGTTAAGAAAATGAAAAACAGTTTTATTGAAAATCAGTTACTAACAGAACTATTACATTGTTATTGAGAAATGAAAAATAGTATTAAAACTATCAAAACATCAAATTGACATAAATGAACTTTGAAAGTTATTGACAGTCATTTCTGAAAAATAGTGATGATAACATGAAAAATCAACAAATTTTCACAATCTTTTTGAACTCTGTTGTTTGAATGTAGAATTTTGAACAATAAAATCAAAAAATTCTGTAGATGATCATTCAGCAACATAACATTATTGTTGTTGAATTGAAAATTCAAGTTAAAGTTTTAATAACTATCATCTTCATTTCTACATTAAATGATGTTTTGATAATCTGAACTCATCACTTTTAATTAAAAATTTCTGATATGATGAAGTTTGATGAAAAAAATCTAGATCTATATTTTGAATTTGAAATGATATTATAAAACAAGTTACAAGTTGATCAAAAATGCTTTATTTTTACTGTTAAACAAGTAATTTATATGAACTCTTGACTTGAAAATTAGATTATGTTAATAGTACTATCATGAATTGAACATTATTGAGATCAAATATTGTACACATTGAAAACTTTTATCAAGCAGATGTGACTAGTATTTGATGATCTGATTTGAAAAGATAAAATAATGATCAAACTGAACACAATCAAACAAGATTGAATGATGTTAACTGAATTCTTGAGTGAGTTCAATTGATTGTTATTGAAATTAAAAGTTGTAGAAAATAATAGATTAAAAAAAATCTATCTGAAATCAGCATTCAGTATTGAATTGTTAAAATAAATTATATTACTGTCAAAACAGTTCATGTATGAAGAATATTGTGAGTAGTTTTGTTAAATTAATTACAGAATGTAAGAGATCAATTGTTTGTGATGTTTGAAAAATTGTTGAAAATTCTTTAAC